>BGZK01001178.1:0-194971 GCA_005406025.1 Eumeta japonica
CTAAAACAGTATGAAATACATTTTTGATTTTCAGTAGTAAAGAAGGTTATTTGTATCGTATCAATCCATCTGGTGCATGAAGATTTCCTAATAATTTTTTATTATCTAATTAATAATTTAAAAAGAGCAGGACTTACACCCACGGCGAATGATGGAAATATTTTATTTGTCAAATATTTAACACATATGGATACTTGCGGCTTTAACTTTACATCCTAACTAAATTGATTCTGTGTTCATTTTATGTTCTGTGGCTGTTTTCATAGAGATTGCAACTGACATTTATTCATGGTGTAATATAAACCATAGATGAATATGAATATATAGATGAACATTTTGGGGTACATTGAATGTTATTGTTAATAATGTAATTTATGTAATTGGAGCGTAATTGTTTTCTGTTAATTGGTTTTATTCTATATTCGGTATGATGGCCAACATTTGTGGCATTGAAAATTTATTTTATGATAAAATTTGTAGAGTTTGTCTTCGAATGAAAACAGATATGGAAACAATATTCAATAATTCTGTATTAGATGTGTTCAAATCCTGTGCATGTGTGGAGGTAATGATAAATTTATGTGGTAATTTTGTGTTGTATTGACGATTTGAATTAGAAATAAAACGTAAATACTTCTGGGTCCATCTAATTCGACTAAAAAGTAATTTGGCTGTATGTAATTTTTAACTAAATGTTTTAATTAAGGTCTTTTAAAAATGTAATCACAAATGTTATTTATATAATTAATTAAACTCTTCGATTTGTCTTCTTTGATAACCAAAATTAAATTTTTATTTGCAATAAATTAGCTGATTGTTGCATTTTAATTAAAAATACCACATAAATTTTATATTTGGTTATTTAAGAAACACATTTGGAAACAGTAATTTTAAGCTAAATAATGTGCGTCAGCTCTTTTGCACAGAATATCTGTTAGCTGGGATAGTTTAAAAAAAATGATTAAATTTATTGTATTTCTTATAATATTTAAAAAAATAACTGCAACCATGTGTAATTCTTTAGTAAATGACAGCAAATGTAGACCATAGATCTGATACTAGCTCATACATCATTGTTTAGTTACTCTTAGATAGCTTTAATTAATTCCATGATAATGGTAATAATTATGGACACTATCCTTATCAAACATTTTCTACTCGTCTATGATTAAGTATAATTTAATGTAAAACAATATTTTTTTTTACTTAACCCACTTGCATTTTTAAGTGTTTAATTATTTCATTTCTTACATAATATGTTTTAAAACATGCATTTTTATTTTTCTGAGATTTCACTTTCTTTTGACTGGTCAAAAAATAAAACATATTCATTTTGCTTTACTACTGAAAATATATCTTTTCATAAATAATTATTGAATAAGTAATTCAAATACAAATATATCTTTATTTCATAGGTCATGAATAACACTTGAAATATATCATAATACATCAAAAATTTACATTTTACTACTTAACTTTACCACTTTACCACACAATAGATAATTAACTCACAATTTTTATATTGATGACAGTAGAAAGTCATATCAGGGCCAAATCATCATATTAAACAATATGATGATTTGGCCCTTAATTATGTTTATTGCACATAAATTGCAATAACAAAAATCCTGCTAGTATTATAAATGTAAAAGTTCATATGTTTGGATGTTTGTTACCGAATCAAGTTTAATAGCTCACCAGAATCAATTAATACATTACAGTAATACTAATGTTTGCTTGCATGATCACGGAATAAATTAGTTATGGTAATCATTGTTTGTAACAATAATGGTCAAGAGAGTTTCAAGTTCAACATCAATTCGGAATCGGAATCATGATAGAAGTGGGATCAGGATCAAAAGTATAAGTGACATTGCTTTAACGTAATTTCTTTGACGTAATTCTTTAAAATTTGAATTATTCCAAAGTTCTGTACATATTGAGAAAAGTCATTTAAAATTTTGAACATACATCTTTAACAAAATTAATTATAGACACAAATTAAAAATATAGAAAATCCACATGTTTTAAAATACCAGTTCGTCTTGCCACCCATGGCAAAATAGGTTGCCAGTATACAAATCTATATTATACCAACTGATTATAATTATTCAATAGAATGAAATATTACTCATAACATTTGCGAATTGGACCATAAAAATTGACAGTCTTATTAATAAAAACAAAACAAAAAGTATTTAAAAAATTACACAAAACTTCACTGATACTTAAAAATGCAATATTTTTATGGCTTTTGAATCCAACATCTATCCAAAAAAATAACCTGTAAACTCATCTGGCTCCTAAATTGTTTATGCAACAAATTACATCACTATGTTGCTTTGCAACAAAGGACATAGTGACAAACACTCCCATTTTTAACATTTGTTAAATGTCCACAGCTCCACTGCAATTTTGAAACATATGTTAAATAAGTGCTGTAACATTTAATATACAGTAAATAGCATTTGTGTACTAGTTGTTTCAAATTCCCTAAACATTAAAGCATAAAAGAAAAACTGGAATTACATAGAACTTATAACTTTACAATTAAATACGTTTGAAAAAATAAACTACCTAATATTAAATTATAATATATTCTTATTGACCAATTATCGTTTGTTGCATAAATTTCATTCTCTTTTATTACTTAAAATTTAGTAATTCAAATAAAAAAACAATGATAACTTTTAAAACATTCCAGAATTGACGCTTTTTCTGATAGAAGAAAGTTGTTGAGTTTACAGAATTTTATTAAAAAATTTCGGGGACTTATCAAAATGAGACCCAAAATCAAGCTAGACTTAAGTTCAGAGAAATTGTAATCAGTTTTACTAATAGTATTGTCACATGTACTATACCATATTATTTTTTTGATAGATAACATATGGTGACGGACTTCCTACACAAATCTGTCCACAATGCTTGGATCAAATGAATTTAGCCTACAGTTTCAAACAAATCTGTCAGGAGTCAGATATAATATTACGTGCTCATGTCTTGCAAGGATATTTACCAGTGCAGGTATTCTTTTTTATTAACAATTTCAGTATTCTTTTTCTACTTCTACAACCCATATTGCACCCCTTTATAAAGCATAAATATGTTTTCATTAAGAGGGAGTATTAGGTTATTATTAGGTTGGGGAAAAAGGTTTTTCATATTTTATAAGTAAAAAGTTGCAGCAACGGTTGTGCTGTTCGTGTTTGACTAATTTTGATGCCATTAAATAAATGATATTAAAAAATTAAAAGTAAAAACGGTGTCCTCTTTTATATTGTTTTCTGCCCATCGAAATGAGTAAATCTAATTTAGAAATTTGATACACTTTGAAATTATATTGCAAAAAAGGGAAAATACGACACAAGCCATGAAAAAAAATGTGATGTTTATGGGCCTAATGCAGTGTTGGTAAAAGTAACACAAAACTGGTTCAAGTATTTTCAATGTGGTAATTTTGGTGTCAAAGTGAACATCATTCTGGTCGACATATGCATAAAATCGATGCCACTTTGGAAAAAGTAGAGCAAGATGGGCATATTAGTTCTTGTAACATAGCTGAAGAGCTGGGGATTGACCACAAAACAGTTTGGACCAATTTGAAATGGTCCAAATGCTTGCCTGCAACATGCAGCATGCAACCCACCGCTGATCCTCGAATCTGCCTCTCCACTACGAATCTATCCAAAGGATTGAATATTGATTCCAGAGGATTGACAGATATTGAACACTTAAGCAAGTATTATTTATTTTTATAATTATCTTAGTCCGCTAATCGTTAAATCGTTAATTCTACGTATGTTTCATTCCAACTAAGCACATCCTCAGGAAATTGCCGACAGTCACATCCACCAGGGTGTAAGGAATGTTAAAACAACCGACACAACCTCGTTAAGCAGGCCCCTGTCATGCAATGACATGACCATAATAAATCACAAAAATTTTTTGATATCACAATTGAATATCCTAAAAACCCCTGCTATTTCATAGAATATAAGTTTTGACTTCTATAGGTAGTCTCTGATGACTGCTTATCATTTTTATTGAAGTTTTAGTATTTATTTATCCTTCTTTCTTTCAGACTCCAGAATTTTGCACTACTTTAACAAGTCCATTGGATTTGCAAGCTACAGATGTCCTTGAAGCTGTGAGTACAATTTATCTACATCCATACTAATATTATAAATCTGAAAGTAACTTTTTTATCTTCATTTGCCTGTTTGTTATTCTTTTACGACTACATAAATGGTTGAACAGATCTTAGTGAAATTTGATAAGGAGATAATTTGTATCCCAAGTAAGACATAGGCTGCTTGAAGCAGGTGAAGTAGGAGATGGAAACTTTTATGAGCAACCTACAAAATTCCTCAATTTAGGCATGTGAAAATTCATATTTAGATTTTTGGAAAGAAATAAGAGATGAAAATTAAGAGATGTTCTTTAAATTCAATTGAAAGCGATCGGGATCGATCGCTCTAGATCGTTTTCGATGCTGATCCCGGTCCTACTTCCGATGTCAAGTTCTTTCATTCTCGATTCCGATAGCAGTCCCGCTTTTGACCCCGATTCCAGTCTCGATCCAAAGATTCCGATTCTGTCCTTGATTCTGGTCCCGTTTTAAATTTTAATCTCAATACTGCTTCTCTTTCTGTTTCAGGCACACTCTTGATTTTAATTTTAATCCCACACTCGTTTTTGGTCTCATTCTCATTTTCGATCCCCGTCTCTACTTTCAAGTCTATTTCTCGTTTTTTGTTCAATTTCAATTCTGCTACTAGTCACAGTTCTGATTACCACGAAAGGGTAGCACAAAGTAGGGTTGTCAAATTAAAATTTGAGCTATATTACTCGGGGTCAGTGTAGCTTTCTGAGCTAAAGAATTTTTAGAATCTTTGATGGCTGAAATATGAAGACAATGCCAAGTTTTTTTTTCGAAAACTCCTTCATGCATACAACAAATGGCTAGTTTCATATTAACCAAATAAGTAGTTTAAGCATGCAAAGAAAACAATGTGTTGTCATAAAAATTTCAACTCTTATTTCGCCTCTTTTAGAATTATTTTTGAGAATGATGCATGTCATTATTTTTATTAGTAGTGATTAGCTATAATTTAATTTTTAACATCAGCCTCAACGGTTTCGATTTTGCATTCAATATTTATTCCCTTGTTCTACCCCCTTTACATTAATTTTAAGAATGTGTACATTTTTTTCTTTATTTCCTATAAGTAATAAGTATTAAGTTTTACATTTGTAGCTTCAATGGTTTTCATACAACAGTATATCACCATTTTAATCCCCATGGGCATGAATTTCAAACAAATCTTTCTTAATGCTCGCATATCTTATAAAAGAAACTCTATACAAAATTTCATGTCTCTAGATCCAGTAGTTTGGCCTGTACATTTCACGAAATTGCTATCTTCAAAAATAAATGTTTTCCAGTGTTTTTTAAACTGAATCAAGAATGATACAAGAATGGTAAATCATTTTGTATAAATTAATCATAACAAAATATAAGCTTAAGTTGAAAATAGAACAAATATTTTTTGCATAATTTTTGAGTATTTGTATAGAATTAGTCGAAATATATATTTTTATTAAATATATTATTGTTTTTTATAGGAAGTTATATTTGCTAATTTGCCTGAAGACGAATCATCAATCAATGCACAACACAATGCAGAATGCATTATGCAGCTCATGTCAGATGATGATGAAACAGGTATTAATAACAAATGAACTTATGCATAATCATCAGATCTATCACCATGTGTATTTTTAACAAAATTTAAATTAAGTCTGTGTTTAACCGGTAAAAATTAGTATCATTTAATGAAATAATTATAATATTTTTCCATATTTACTTAATTTATGTATAATATTAATATATTTGATTATAAATTATAATAAAAACGATTCTATGCATCTCTCTTATCATCCCATGTGATCTTGTTTTTAATTTTAAAACTTACAAAAATTAAGTTTATATTTTCACAAAATAAAAAGGTAAAATAATGTAAATCTTCAATTTTTGAATGCAGATTTAATGGCTTTTTAATGAGTTGTGTATGTCATATATGGGTAACATGTATGGAGTCATCAGCTGGAAAACAAGGGGTTATCCTAATATTTATATGTAGGTTATCTTTTACTACTAATGAAATATGCTCTTTTTAAATAAAGAAAATTTAAAAAAGCAATTAGAGAATTTTTTGAAAAGATTTTTTAAATCATATTATTTTATGATTAACAAAATGACAAAAAAAACTCATAAATATAAATAACTTATTTACTTAAAAAATTTGCTCACACGAATTGTGCTAAAATTTGTTAGAATTAGAATTGTGCTAAAAATGTTTTAAAGTAGTCATTTCTTATCTTTAGGCACTTTAAATTCACTCATCCATGAACATAGACTGCCCACGATTAAACTTGCTAAACCAGTGATACACAGTGGTTTCCAATGGTATTTCAATCCCAAAAATCGAAATGAGTTGATCGATGTACTGTTTTTGAATTAGCTCATACCAAAAATCGTAATAAGTCATCGCACAAAAATTTTCATATATTAAATCTATAGTGATAAAGACACACAATTTTTAAAATGACGCTACAATGGTAAAGCAATTGACAGTTACATGAAACAAATAGTATTAAACAGCCAAGAAGTTCCATTTTACATGCCTTAAGCGCGAGCGTAAGTAAGCTTCTACTGTCGCCTGAAAATCCCGTCTACACTGGGTGTGACCACCATAACTAAAAAACTATTTAACTTTTAAACTTAATTTCTTTTTCAATCTATCACTAATCGATTGGGAATAACTGTATTGAAAATCACAGCTTGATATAGTACCTACCAATTAGCTGTAATTGAATTTTTAACTAACAGTTTTCATTTCGCTTAAATATCTAAAACAGAGGTTGAGATGAATGTTTAATATTATTACCACTATCTGTTGGCAGTTACAAAAATAAATTGAGCGTCAAGTTGTTCATTTTTGTAATTGCCAACAGATGGCGGTAGTAATATAAAACGTTCTCGTTAAAAGTGAAAAAAATCAAGCATTAAACTATACATAATTTTGCATTATGATGTCTAATAAATATGAAAAAATTACCCATCCTTTTTTTGATCCAAGTTTACTATAAAACTATTCAAAAATAAAAAATAAAAAAAAGAGGATCTTTGGTGAAAAGTACATATGTTATCATAAACTTCTAATTTAAATAACATATATATGGCATGAGCGCTTAAGGCATACACACTTGGTTTTACCAATTTTTTTTTAAATGCTGTAATTACTTTTTAAATATTTTTCTGTATGTAGCCAGTTCCAGATACATAAATAGCAACCCTTGTATCGTAGATATTATTATAAATTACAAGTATATGTAATAGTCACACATTATGATGATATCTTGAAATTTTCTTTTTTAACTGAATCCGTGACTACCCATGCAATTATATTTACAATGATTATTCTGTTAGAATAATAATAATGACTAATTAAATATTTAGATTATATTAAATCTCTAACTCTTGGCCATTATTTAATAATGGTTGTTAAAATCACATTTTTAACATTAATTCAATCTAAAATTTAATTAAATAACTGACTTGTGTTGTTACAGGTTATCTGGATGACATGAGACTTGAACCAGAATGTAATCTCATTGAAAATGCTTTAGCAGCTTTGGAAGGAGAAATTCAATTAGATGAAGAAAATCAGATTCACACTGTACTTGGTTCTAAAACTTGGGAGAGATCAATAGCACCCTTAAAAATTCCTGGTTAGGCAGTAGTAATAATAAACTATTGTATATTAAGCTTCATATTGATTCTAATTCTGTGTAATTTGATTTGCAGCTATTATAGAATTTCAAACAACGGAAACTGATGGACAAAATATTAGTATTTGTGATTATTGTAAAGCAAGTTTTACACAGAAAAATGATTTATCCATCCACATGTCTATACATAGAGAAGACAAAAAAATACAATGCAATAAATGCTTCAAAATATTTATAAGTAAGCATTACTCATATTGTTTTATATAAAGACTACCTGTTGGCCGCGGATTCATCCGCGTGGACATTAAATTTTCTATCATTTATCTTATTACGAATTGTGCTCCCAAGCTAAAAATACAACTGCAAAATAGTTCCCTTATAAAAAAATATCTGAGAATAGAATTCTTTAAATAAAAAAAATCTCACCATGCGCACCCCGTGCGCAGACCTTTTGCCTCCGTCGATGCTTTTGATGTATAATTACAACTTATTTTTAGATGGTTTAATTTTGCGGGGTGGAATTTTCAAGAGGCAATAAATCTTGTTTGCTTATGTCAGACGTGACATGCTTACGGCTTGTTCCTGATGATTCCAGACAATTCTGGAAGGCCAGTCGGCAGGTGTAAATAGTGAAGTGTGCCGCGCAGAACTTTGAGTTTTATTTATGCGACCGGAGCTTTCTCAAGTCAAGTACGATATTGACAAGAGATCAACTGGTTCCGTGGCGATTTATTGTGACTGCGATATACACCTTGTGCTATTCTACGTGTTTCCCTTGATCTAATCTCAATTGTCGAACCCCGATATTTCATAACAATATCGATCTATCACCCTGTTAACCATGATTCCGATTAACCAAACCGATTCATCTGTGGTCACGGTTATCCCTAGTTATCTATTAATTAGATAACGACATTCTGACGATTCTGCTATTTTATATAATTATATATATATATATATATATATATATATATATGTATGAAAATTCTAATGAAAATATCTTTTTATGTGATTATATTATCAATCGCTAGAGAATGACGGCTATAAATTCATGAAATAAAAAACTGAGTATTCTATTGAATAGAAGTATTATTTGATATGTTAACACTTGTAAGGTACTACTATAAATATTTTTTTTTTATTTTAAAAAAAGGAAGTTAATCTAAGATTTGTTTTTTAAAACAAGTGACTGGTGAATGGTAACAGATAACATAATGTTGTTACTATTACCATATAAGTTCTACTAGATAAACTAAAAAAAATGACAACTATTTAAAAAAAAATTAAAAATCTGCAAACCCGACTATGAAAAAAAAATTATAAATAGCAAATAATTCTACAAAACATAAATAAAACCATTGTGTCATTGAAACTGATGAAAATTTGAATGTTAGACAGAATTTGATTTTGAGATAATAAAACTTTTACTACAAAACTAATGTTTCAAAATGACCACAAATCAATTTAAAAAATAACTTTATTTCATAGGTAATAGAAATTACACTTGAAATGCATCATAAATGATTATTTTTGACATTATGATTACCATCACCATTCATTCCAAATGCTGATTCACCATGAGAAGAATAGGCAAGAAACTCAAGATTTGTTCTTTTTTTACTTATCAATATAAAATATTGAGTAATTAATAATTTAGTACAACACTTAGAAATAACATGAAGCAATCTCATAGCTGAGCAGTTCAATCCCATGCGTTTTTTCATTAAGATATTCAGACTCAGTATAATAGCCCTTGCTGTATAACTTTTGTTTAACAATAAGATTAAATTCATAAAATGGCAAGTTTTGAATTTCAATTGGTATCTTATTATAAAACACATTTCCCCTTAAATAATTTGCTAACTTTGTTTAGACAGGTTTTATGGGCAGCAAGATCATTCTTATAGTCTAGTGTTGATGTTATGGATGTCGCTCATTTTTTGGCAAGATTTTATACTATCAGATTTTCATATAACTTTAAAATCCACGCCTATATCTTAAAAATCTAGCATCCATTTACTGAAATAATAATTTTTTTTTTTACCTTGTTCCCAGTAATTCAGTTTCAGTTTTTTGACACTATATGCATAGTATGACTTTGTGAAAATAGTTAATTACAAATCCTAACAAGCACTAATAAGATTTCTATATGGGCAAGTCAATAAATATATTATTCGATATTAAAAAAGCCTCTCGTACCATCTGGATGGGTCTTTATTTTATCGTTTTTTTACAGGTATGCCAAAATTGAAACGTCATATTAAAACTCATTATTCTGTCAAAAGTCATAAATGTAATAACTGTGGAAAAGAGTTTACAGAAGCGGGTGCACTCAAAAAACATCTTAGCAGGTATACATACTGTTTTATATGTATATGTTCTTAATGTCATTTTAATCATTGGCATGTTTTCAATTGAACTTGTACCTATCATTTTCATATATTAATAATTAGTTGATGATCAAGAATATATTATAAACAATATATAGAAAAGAAAAAAGCGCTTTATGTTTCTCACTATTATTTAGAAGCTTTAAGGGTTTTCAATACATCAAGCAGTTTATACACTTGCCTTGTGGTTATATCCAGCTTATCAATAATAGATTTGTGCATCAGTAATATGGTGGTGTTGTGAGGCGATTATTGAGTACTTAATACTCTCACTGTTATAAATATTAATTTCAAATTCCTATGTGAAGAATATCATTACCCAAATAGTATACTTATGGTGATAATATCTTCCCTTTTTTCAGACTGCTTATAGTTAATTAATTTAATTAGACAAAAATCTTTTGAGACTTATTTCAGTTTTTTGTTTGTCGGACTGACAGATAATGATACTGTTACATTAATGACCCTGTTTTAGGATTTAAACTTAACGAAGGAAAGGCGTTAAAAACAAGAAACGGTATAAGTAAATAGTTTATCAATAGGCATTCGCGTCTATACGACGCGTACATTTATTCCGACTGACTTTAGTGCTCCATTGACGGTCAAAGCTGATGTAAAGTACGGATAATACGTAACGATTCTAGGTCAACCGTTTCTGTTTAGTGCTCTTATGACAATGGAATAACGCGTACATCTAGAATCAAATAATAAATCTCTTTCTATGTTACATATTTTTTTGTTTGTTTTTTAAAGATCACGAAAAAAGAGGAAGATTATTTTATGTTCATCTAATTAATAAAATTACTATTTGGAAGTAATTCTTTATATTCAAAGTCGATAAAATATGAAGAAAATTTTTATATACTTATATGTGTCGTCAGAAAGATATGATGAACTATTATTTATTACTATCATTTAACCCCAAGATGGCATTGTCATATGTTCAGAAGCCCGATATCCAATATTCACCATATACTAATACTTTTGATTAACTTCGTGTACGCACGCAACGCACGAAACTTTGCCGCACTGAATTGGCTGCCAATGATATATTGTGCAGGTTTAACGCTCCTCGACCCTTCTCTGCCGCGTTTCTATTTTACGCCATTGCGACACTTTCATGACGAACTTCACAGCAGCAAAGTTTCGTGCGTTGTACTGTAAATAGCTACTTACTGACGACCGCCGTTAGCGCTGACCGTCGGCGGAGCCCTAAATTCAGACTAAAATATTTAAATGAAAAAGAAAAAAGTACTTAATATGCTTCTTATTTTATTACGATTTTGTAAATTACACAGACACCGTTCACCCGATGTGAAGTGTCACGAGTGCGCTCAGTGCGGTAAGAAATACCGTGATAAGTGTGGGTTGCGCGCGCACGAGACCGAGGCGCATGCACGTGAGCGACCCCATGTTTGCTCCACATGCGGTCGGGCCTTCGCTTCTACTGCACGTCTAGTTGCGCATCGTCGGCTACACAACGTCACACGGAAATACCAGTGTACCGTCTGCCTTAAATTGTATATCTATTTGTTTTTATTAATCAATTGTTTATACAATCAATCAAATGACTAAGACGTTTTTGTTGAAAAACGGTTGACCCTGCAGGCTATTCCTAAAACTTCACGTTAGTGATCTAAAATATATTTGTAAATATGTTTTTGAGATATTCAACTTCAAAAATATAGTTGACTATACGTTTATAAAGGATTTTGAACTTAAAGAAATCAATAATGTACAAATTGTTATTTTTTTATAAGTTTTCATGACAATAGTTATTTTCATTTAATTTTAGATTTTTTGGTTTAGAAAGTCTAAATAATTTAGCACAAAAATAGTTCTCTCTCTGAAAATGTAACTTTTTTTCTTCAATAGTGGAAAAAGTCATACGGTGGGGAGAAAAGTATTTTTTTCTCCAGGACTGCTGCATGCTCGTACAAGAACCCCCAACTTTTTATTTTAAAAATTCTAAGTCCATATATTGTAATGTAATTATAAAGGAATTCTTTTTTCTGTATGATTTTCGTTTGTTATTTAAAAAGATTATACAATTTTTAAATAAGTTTAAACTTATAATTAGATATCTAAAACAACAAAATAATTATATTTGTTTTTTCTAGATTTGGATATTCATCTCATCTTAATAATCACATGAAAATGCATACAGGGCAAAAGCCATTTAAATGTGAAATATGTTGTAAAAGTTTTATACAGGTAATAGTACTATTTATTCTGTTAAAAATAACCAAAGGCAATTAGATTATATTATTTAAGTTTGAACTTTGTTCTAGTTTTATTTATTAAGACAGTTGTCAATTGCAGTTCACAGTGGATTCTCATCTACCCGCAGTTGCTTGTATATTAAAAGACCCAGACATGTTAAAACGCACACCAAAATGAAGATATTTTAAGTCACCTGTTTAACATTATCGTTCCATAATATAAAAGTGGAGTAAAATTTTACATGTTGATATAATTGGAAAATAAGCACCACCTAATATTTAAAGAAATGTAAAGTGAGGACATTGAACTACATACGCACAACGCAGGGTAGAGAAGTGGATCTGTCAGCAATATGTTAGCAACTCCCTGTTCGAGTATGAACCCTTCATATTTTGTCTATAATAATTTAATGTTAAACCAACGTTTGTAAAAGAAGGCAATATGGTTTAAAGTAAATTTTAATATGAGAAAGAATGACAGAACGACTCAGTTTATACAGTAACATGAAATTTACAAGAGCACAATAATGGATATGAGTATTTATTTAAATGAATTGTAATTAACATAGAATTTTAGAATTAAGATCATAGAATTGTAATTAATAAAATATCTGTCTAAATCTTGAATATAACTTTCCACTATTATTTCATCACTTCATTCAATGAAATGGGTTTTAGCCCAGACAACCTTTAAAACGATGTGGAATACAATATTTATTTTAAAAGTGACTTTTTGTTAAATGTTAGTTTAAAAGGAGATTGTAGAAGAGGCTTTAAATCTAAGTGAGAGTTTCTGTTAGTGTTACAATATTTATTAAAGTGCCTTTTAAAAATTTTGTTATAATTATATCAGAACCTAATTTTTCTAGTTAAAAACTGGGGACATCTTGTTAAACTATTTAATTAATTTAATTTTCAGATCAGAATACATCATTTCACATATGCGTATACATACAGGAGAAAAACCTTATCCTTGTCCATTATGTTCTAAACGTTTTATAACTTCAAGCAAAAGGTTTGTATACGAAGTTAATAATGTATTTTTCAATAGTGCTTTTATGACATAACATTCATAATGACACATACAATGTATCGTTGTTGTAGTGTTTTATATTTACAGTTATGCTCAAAATAAGTAAAAATATAAATATTTTCTCTTAAATTATTGTAATTATTTATTTTAGTTATTTAGTTCATGTAGGTACATAATTTTGCTTGAAGAGTAAATATGTTGCTAATCTTTTTTTATACCTAATATTTATTATTAAGGTTTGTGTTATATATGTGGATTTATATAATAAGTGGACGAAACTTTGCTTAGCCCTGGCCATAACATAGTTCTTTGCCATGGTAAACTGAGGAGAGTCATTGACAGTGTAATAGAAATCGGTAAACTCAAATCATTGTTCGACTACAAACAAATTATGCATACGTCTAGCTTCGCTTTTATATGACATGTAGATAAGGTTATAAACTGCAACGCACGAACAAGTTGTACGATTATGACGTCTGTATTTTTAGTATATGATTTATTTACTTTGAAATGATCACACTTGTAGGACCTCACACAATAAAGGCGTATCTAATTTGAAAATAATATGTAATGTAATGCGTATTCAATTGCTGAGTACAAATGCCTTGTATAAAGTGTGTTTAGCCAAAATTTTCATACGTCCTGCTTCAGTGTTTGTTGGGAATTTCGCATTTCCAACATCCTAATAAAATTTCCTTGTGAAGATTTTTCCACTTATGAAGAAAATGATAATTTTTTAACCGGCATACCCCTTAGAAAAATACTTGATGATGCATTATACAAGTGAACTATGAATAACGCTGAATAAGTTTAGAAATAGTGCAAAATTTATTAGTAAATAAATATACATAAATAATAAATAGATAAACTTTACAGCCTGAAATCATAATTTTGCCTCTCGGACGGTAAAATATTTATTGCAAATAAAGCTTCTAGTTTTGTGATCGAGTGAGCTTTAGATCTGTGTCAATCCGTAGTGTGCTCTCGCAAGTTCACAGTCCTGTGACTGATTTTACAGTGTATCTGTGATAAAAATTATAAAATGATTTTTTCTTTGCCTGGCATCTGTCAAAAACTATTGAACATTTCGGTATGAGTCTCCGACCATTCAACATAGAATCACTTGTAGTTGAATTTGGACTTTTTTGAATGGCGTGTATTTTTTACCATTTTTTTTATTTATTTTTATTGCTTACAAATGCCCAGCAAAGCGAGAGGATTATGTACAAATTTGTCACGTCAAAAAATAAGTCAGTTGTTAGTATACTTATGCATACCTATGGAGGTTTTTCCTTTTTATTAAACATGTAAACATATGGCGGATGCCTTTCTCCATTTGGATACACCTTGAGATGATTATTAAAAAATCAATGCTCGATTGTGTTAAAGTCCAGGGGTTGTATTAATGAAGCACACAAAAGTACGGCGTTTCAAATTGAGAATGGAGAGAGCAAGACAGTTATAGTGTTTCGCTATAGACAATAATATATGTCTCGGTCCCATATTACTTCTCAAGATGGCGCATCATTTGAGTGACGTTAATTAATATGACCCCAAGTGTTGAAGAGTTAGTTTTTGGCGATCAGTGCGTTCACGAGTTAAGTGCGGTCGATTAAAATTAATTGTAAAACGGTTTTTTAGCTTTTCTGTATTTTGCTGTTGCTGAACATATACCTTTTTACTTTTTATTTTATTTCAATCTTCAACCCCAATAAGGTTACTTTGTCGCAGTATATTATCTATGTAATGATAATATGATGGGTTTATAAAAAAATAATTGTTTATTACTTTAGATAAATAACTATTGTTTATCCATCATATCAAAATTATTAAATATGTAAAATACGTAATATGCTTACATGACATACAACAGACTCAATATTTTTAATATTTGTCATTGATGATGACATGGTGATTAGGTTGATAAACACTTCATGTCAATATCCTTTTTAGTAATCTATACATATATAATGAAAATAGGTTGTCTTTGTTCGCCAATCACGTAAAAACTACTAAACGTATAGACATGGGACAGGGACCATTCGATGCGGAATGATTTGTAGATGGTTCTAGGCTACTCATTTTTCGAATTCCGTAAATCCTTCGCCATTTTATTTATAAATAAAAATTATCCAGCGAAGCAGGCGGGACAGCTAGCAATACCTATGTTAAATACTTGAACAAACCTTCTCCATATTTAAAACGAGGTTGTAAAAATAATTGATCATTGTTTGTATTGTGAATGTGTGACGTTTGAAAAAATAAGTATTATATGTAATTTTGTAATGATTGATCTGTTTCAGGAATAAACATCTAGAAGTGCATTCTAGAAAATGTTATATGTGCAGTGATTGCGATTTTTCATTTAAATCTCTGTCACAATTAAATAAACATTTAAAAATACATAAAAATATTGATGTCTCTAAGCTACCTGTTATACCTCAGGAAGTGAATTTGAGGTTTCCTGGATTGCAGTTGTAAAGTGTGTTAAAAATCTGAAGATATTATTTCATTATACAAAAAAAAAAACATAAAGAACAAAATGTGTAAAAATTTGATACCAAATAAAAACAAACAGATTTACAAGTTTTTTATTTCTTTGTCATTATCAACCTTTAAAATATATGTAGGGCTAAGTTATCCATTGATATTACTTTGATAGTGTACAATTCCAAATATTTTAATTAATTATAATTGCAAATCTATATGTACGTAGCTGGTCTGGCAGAAGTTGTCTGTTCTGGTAGGTGGCGTGGCTTATACTTTTATATAAAGTTCAAACACCTGTTATTGACATGAATGCTAAAGTATCGAAATGATTCAATTACCTAAAATTATTAAAGACTTAACTAATAAATCAATAATCAAAAATATTCTCCATGTGCTAATGCTCATTATATACCAATTTTAATAGCGATTGGTTGGAAAGTGTAGAAGATAACAGCGCCTTTTAGCGGCAAATTATAGTATAGGATCGGGGAAAAGTTTTTTCGTATTTTATGTACAAATTCAAGATAATTTTTCTTCATATTTTATTTACATATAATTTTAATATGTATACATATATGTCATTTTGTTCAACAACTTGTTGCCATTTTGTAGGTAGTCACTTAACTCATTGCTGTGGAAATTTTCGGACTTCTGATCAAAGAACCGCGATAAGTAGTTTTGAGTCTTCTCTTGATGTTAACCTAACATTACTTAAAAAATTATGAAGAGATTGAAACAGGTGAAAATCTAAGAGTGCAAGGTCAGGGGTATACGGTGGATGCATTAATACTTCCCAACCGAACTTTCAATATTTGCTGAGTGGCTAGAGCGTGTGTGGTTTGGCATTAAAGTGAAAAACCACACCCTTTCTATTGAAAAATTACGGTCGTTTTTTCTCTAACTTTTGCTTCAGTGTCGGCAGCTGTTGACAGTAGAGATCCAGATTGATGGTTTTGCCCTGCGGTAAAAGCTCATAATGAATAATGCTCTTCTAATTCCACCATACAATAGCATCAACTTATTACCAGTTAATCCGGGTTCCGCTATAGTCTGTGAAGCTTGTTTTCCTTTTGACCATGATCTTTTTCGCAACATTATTGTCGTAGGTAATCCATTTTTTATTATCAGTGGTCAATCTTTTTAAAAACGGTTCAGTTTCATTAAGTTTCAATTGAGAATCGCAAATCTATATCTATAAAATAAACTGACAGATTGATTTACTGAGTGATCGATCAACTTACAGCTGAAACAGCTGGATCTAGAAGCATGAGCTTTTACACAAATGTGAAATGTGCACTTAGGTGACGTAGGTGTACACTAAAAAATAATTTTTAAAAATTCCACCCCTAAGGGTGTAAAATGGGGCTTGGAAATTTATATGACACTTCGTTATTTTTGGTAGTAACGTTTTCAAACTTACAGTGAATACTCTTTATTTATTAAGAGTGATAAAAAACGTAGTTACAAATTTTTCAAAACTGCCCTTAAAAAGGGGTGCAAATTTTTATAGAGAACCATTTTTTTTACTTGATTCCAAACTTTCAGTATAATTACATTCTCTATCAAAAATAATAATAAAATTAGATGCCTACTTTTTTAACTTTTCAAACTATCCCTTTAAGTGGTTAAATGAGGTTGTTATAATATAAAATAGGCTTGGGAATGTATGTAACTAATTCAGCAATATAGAGCCATGGCTATGAATGCCAGAAACTTGACATTCAGGGAGATGATTTTTATTATGACGTTTTAGACATTCATTCCCTAAGGGTTAGTTTGTTTGAAACTCCACCAAATTTCAATTTGAAAATGTAAAAAATTATGTACCTATATCCTCATGGTTTAAAACAAAAATTTGCTATATCAATATTAAAAAAAAACATTGTTGAAGGGGGTAAAATGAGGAATGAAGGTTTCTAAAAAGTACTAAATACAATGCACTTTTATTTTTAAACACTACTGGCATGAGTTTGTCTACCAATTATAATTATTACTTCAAAAATGAAGAAGTTTCATAAAAACTTTCATCCCTCATTTCAACCCTTAAGGAATGGATTTCAAAAATCCCGCCTTGATTCAATTTTACATCATTTGAAAAGCCTTTGTGCAAAATTAAATTATTCCAGAGCGAGGTATTTTATCTCCTCAATATTTTCTCAACGGTGTTATGCAATTTTATCTCATTTTTAAATCTAGCAAGCGATTGATGCACACGATTTAGGTAGACTAATCAATGTGTTGGTATCCGAATGTGGTTAGTTCTTTTGTCTTTGCTTTCTATGCAGTTCGTTGTCGATTAATTAGTTTGATTTGATTCGTTGTTGCATTGTTTGAATTATTTTTGCTAATAAATTTGTTTGATTCGAGTTGCAAAAATTTATTTCTTTTGGATTTGTTTAATTCGATTAGAAAAAAATTATAAACGGTTTATAGTAAATTTAAAGGAAATACATATTAGTTAATCTGTTGAATTCCGTTGCAGTTTATTAAATAAAATAAACTTTAATTCTATGGTTTCTTTTAATACGTAGGCATTAAAAGTATATTTAGGAAGAGAAAGGTATTTCTATTTGTTTGGTTTGGATAACCCCCGAGTAATACAGCCCAAATTGTATTTTGATACTACTGGCGTTGGCTACGTTTTAGTCCAAATCAGAACCATGATTAATAGGAGAATCAAAATTGCACACAAGACAACAAACAAAAATGAAATTCGAAACCGAGATCAAAGGCGAAAATGAGATCAAGGTTAGTCTGAAATCAAAATTGAATGAGAAACAGGATTGAGAATAAAATCGGAATATCCTTAAATCAAGACCGAAGTCGGAATGAAAAGTGAGACCGCGGTCGAAATCGAGAACGAAAGAAATGACATCGAGAACACGATCGGGACCGAAATCTAGAACGGGATAGCGATCGGAATGTTGATTATGTAACGAGGCGATATACAAGATAAAGGAATTTATATTATGTCTACACGGCCGGAGCCGTAGGCAAAAGCTAGTAAGTACATAAATGAAAGGATTTTTTCAGTAAGCTTGTGTGGGACTCAAGTGTCAATTTTTTTTTGTATATCCTGCTTTTTTTAAATGCGTTAATATTGTTTTGTATTAATCCCCAACACTTCAGTTATGTTGTAAGAACAGATATTCTCTACTTTTTTCAAAATGGCACCGACTTCATCCGTAACAGGTCGACCAGAGCGAGATCTATCTTTGACTTTAAAAGTACCGGGCTGAAAACGCTTGAACCAGTTTTGTGCTATTCTTACCGACACTGCATTACGTCCATCCAACGTTACTTGAGGTCTTTTTTTAACTTCGTGTCATAAATATGAGCTCTCTCAGAGGTCTTATTGCTGAGGTAAGATGTTAAATTGGCGCATGGACACAACTGTACCTATGGTTTTAGTATAACCTATAAAGTACAAGGTCCATTTTACATTCAGCATCTCATTTTAAAACATTAACTTAATGAAATCAATTGATATATAACCAGTGATTTAGTCATTTGTAAATAGAATTTTCTTTAAATAGTGGGAGCATCGATATATTAAAAGTATTCATATCGATGAGCGGGAGTGCAAATTTTTAAAGCTTATTTACATCTGACTGCATACGACATTGCAAATTTTTATTATCAGCATAGAAAGGTTTCGCGTTGTTTAGTCGCTCCAAATTATATATAGTTCGGATTATAATAAATATTCAGTGCTAATTGAGGTTTATATAAACAGTTGAAGTAAGTTCACTTAATTACTTATCTGTCGATATTAAAAGTTGTATTATCGATATCGATATATTCAAAATACTTTTAATATATTGATGATTGATATAATTATTGTAAAACGCGATTACGATGGCAAGAAATATATCCGTAATGTTTTATCCTGCATTCTGACCGATGAGTTTGCTCGCCCACTTTCTTAGACTAGGCAACAAAATAGTATTAAAGTCAAGAACATGGAGTTTGTTAAAGCTTTAATCGGTGAGTTGACGAAATGAGTCCTATTTTCGTTTAAGTATAGTTTGGACCATAAATTTATTGATATTCAAAAGAGTTTCATTATTGTTACTTAATCGCTAACTATTGATTCTTTTCAAATTATACTCTACTAATGGTTACTTTGCGAAATATCAACATACTATTGAATTATATTAGTGATTTTTTTTAGAATTTAATTAGATTTTAATATAAATTTGTATATTAATAAAGATGCGCGATAATTTTTAATTGAATTTTTGAATTCATTAGTACAGCAAAAAGTAGTAATTTGAAATGGATCTAAAGTTTTTTAGACATTTATTAAGAAAAACACAAAAATTGTCATTATTGACATTGAAATATAATATAATAATAATTCAATGATTATTGATTGTAAATTATTTGAGAGTGTTGAATTTATTATTATGGTTGATAAATATTCATTAATTAGTTCAAAATTGCGGTAAAACAGAAAACATTTTGAAGGTTATGTAAGTTTGAATAAAAATTACAATACGTAATATCTAATGTTAGTCATTCTTTTTTATTATTCAGAAACAATTACTCAAAGTAATATTATTGTCTAACTATTTTTTGTTTAAATAGAATACACTTTGCAAGTATTTTATAGGTGAAAAAAAAAAGGAAAAACGATAAAAACTTTAGAAAAAGAGGTCTGTACTATCTATCCATCTCTCCAGGGATATAATAAGGCCATTCAATTGTGCCGGAAACGGCAGCCATATTTCCGCGCGAAATTCAAATCACTATCAAAATAATTTGAAATATTTAATTAATAAAATTGAAATAAAGTAATCTAAAAAATGTTTTAGAAATACAAATGAGTATACAGTTATACAAATGAGTAATTTCAATGTACAGGATTTGAAAAGAGTACGGTTTGCAAAAAAAGAGTACAAAACTCAGTAAATGAGTACAGTTGGTCATCTTAATAATAATGCAAGCTCAATCAGAAAGATTGAATCAGCTGTTTAGTCATGGCTCCAGTATAGTGGTGACAGGATTGTTTATCGTTCAGGAACCAAAACCGAAGTCATATAAGTAACCTAAAAAATGTTCTTTAGGATAATTAAAAAAAATTATAGTATATTAAAAATTGTTCTGGAACAACTACCAATAATTTAAAAAGTATTACGTTCTTGCATTGTAATTACAATGGCGAGAATAATAATTCTATTACAATGCCAATTATACAAATAAATATTACATTTTTTTCGTTTGTATAATTGTCATTGTAATAGAATTATTATTATTGATATTATTATGATTATTCTTAATATCTTAATCATCATCATTATTAAATAACAACACTAATAATTTGTTAATTATCAATATTAATAAATTTATAATGTAAATAAATAATATTTGTTACTTTATAATAATAAAAATAATGATAGCATTTATATTCTGCCAATTTTCTGAATAAAGACAGAAAAAGCTCTCAATTCTGACTTCTGTAATAAGTCTTTTATTTGACGTCACAAAAAGCTCTTATTTCTAATTTCTGGAAGACATCTTATTTTTGAAATCATAAAGAGCTCTTAATTCTGATTTCTGGAAGACATCTTATTTATTAAGTCAAAAAGACTTCTCAATTTTAATTTCTATCAGTACTCCTTTTTCTGAACTCAGAAAAAAGATCTTTTTGAGAATATTTTTAGAAGTCTTGTTTTGCTTTTGAAGTGGCGCTTTCGACATCCTTAAGACGTCTTAAAGAGATCATTCCAAAAATGCATTATGACGTCCAAATCTTAAATACGAGTCCTGCCGGAACTTTTAAAGACGTCATATTGCTTGTTGGGGGGTTGTTCCGAGCATTGTTCGGATGCCTGTTATCGTTAAATGTTAGAAAACTAAAAGGGCACCCGTGTAAAGACTGTGTTAAAATCCTAAATGAATCAATTTTCTTTTCCTATATTTTATAATTTCTAAATCGCCACAAAAGACAATTTGTACTATCATTAAAAAATGATCTCAACTAGGAACAGGTAGAACTAGACGCTTGCCTGCAAAATGTGTTAACATGCAGCATGCAACCCACTGATGACCCTCGAATCTGTTCTTCCACTAGGAATCTCTATCCAATGAATGAAATATTGATTCGAGAGGATTGAGTGATATCGAACACTTCGCAATATTTTATTTAATTTTTCATTTAACACATGCCTAGGTGTTTTTGTTTACGTGCTTAGAAGTTTGATTAGTATAGTTTGAAAATATAAAATTCATTTAATAAGGATTTCCGCATATTAACACCTCACACGATGGAATACAGGTGGAACTGATCCATTTTGTGACGTGAATGTACAGTACAACACACGAAACTTTGCCGCTGTGAAGTTCGTCATGTATTATTATCAATATTCTATTTTTATATATCTAAATAAAATCACGTTTTCTTATTTTTGTTATGCTGTATATTGTCAAAAAAATAAATTAACAATATTGTAGTTGTGAATATCTATAACGAAACAACGCGTACACTTGTGCGAGCAGAATTACCTCTTCAATTTTTTATTTAGAATGATGCATAGACTATACAAGGATGTATAAATATTTGTTATCAGATGTTACTAGTATGTTTATTTTGATACATCACAATAATACCGAATAAGTTATTAATTTCCCGCTTTGCCGCTTTGATAATTGAAGATTTTCAAAAATATAGGGCAGTTCTTGGTTTAAGTTTGATTTCGAAAAATCTCGTTATATCTCGACGTTTTGAGGTTCTAGGAAACCGTCCAGACTAATTTCAGGATATTCCCATTTGTATGTGGATATGTATATGTAACTAAATTAAACATCGAAAATCACAGTTTAAGATTTCCAAAACAATATTAGTCTTGAATGATTAATTTTAAAGCTCAAAAATCATATCAATAATTATAAATTCAAAAAACTAAAAAGAAGCACAATTCTTATTTTCATAAATAAATAACTTTTTTAAACAGTATCAAGACCACTAAAATTAAACCATTCATTTGAAAAAAATAGTCAAAAAATTTTATTTTATTCCAATTTTCTTTAACATAAGCAATCCTGTAAAAAAATTTTCAATATTGATAAGTTTTGGAAAACTCAAGTTTACTAATCATACTTGCAGTAAACTTACACTGTAATAATTACATATTATGATAATGGATTTTAAATGACAGTGATCTAATAAAAAGAAACAAAAAATAATTCAATGTCAATAAAATATACTATGAAAATAATCAAAAAATATTAATAAAAATTCATTGAATTATAAATAGTTATAAAAATATTAAAAATACATTATTTATTTCTTCTCTATATGCTTATGATAAAATTTAGTAATTCTTTTACTACTATTTTTTTATTATATCATTCAAGAATACTTCAATAGAAAATTTTGCTTCAATTTGCAAAATGATTTTAAAACTTACGACATTTGGTGTAAATTATGAATTACTATTATTTTTGTACATCTGTTCAACATATTCAAAAAACTTAAAATTTATTTTTTCGACCATATTTTATTCATAAAAGAAAATTTTAGAGTTACTTCCAAGTTAATCAAATTATATTATTAATTTTACGTTTATTATAAATTAAAAATTTTAAAAATGAAGAGATACTTTTTAAACTTGAAAAGTCTAAATTATATGGAAGATTATATTTTGAGCTCAAAAAATTGAAAACTTCATCTATCAAATCCCCTTTAACAGAAAACTTCAAAATTTTAAAAATATGTTTTTAAAGTAAAGACCTAAAAAAAAACTGTATTTTGATGTTGAAGAGCACCAAAATTTACGATTGAATATATTTTCAAGCACTTCCAGCTCTAATATTGTGGGAAGTATCACGGTTGGCTTGCAAGATAATCCACTATTAAACTTTTTATAAATGAGTACTATCTGTTATTTTTTGTTGTACTAATCATACAAAAACAAATTTACAAAGTTGTGTAGTTTAGACTATGAAGTTATTTATACCAAACTATGTAGAAGAAAACGAAGGCTATGGTTTTTGCAGTGTAGTACCTAAGACAATCTATTTTCAGTGGCGTCAGTATTATGTTAGCATTGCTAAAAAATTTTTTTTGACTTTACATCTTCTTTTGGTAATTGAAAAAAAATTGTAAATACATTGAATGTTCTATAAATTTAGTGCGTCTAAAGCACAATGTAATCAAATTTGTATGTAAAGGTGTAACGTAAACACGGCGACCACTGAAACGCTCTATTTCTTTATAAAGCCTTATTTTTTCCCTGTTGAGTCAAATTAACATGTGAAGTATGTTTGGATTTATCGTAATGGGCCACCAAGTCAAGAGGTTATTGGGTGAATGAAAATTAGTTCATTTTTAAAACGAGTTTTATGCTACAAAGTTATGGGCACAGCCACTCGAAATAGAAAGGATGATGTACTTCGCCTTAGCTTTAGGGTGAATAAAACTTGAAGTAACTTTAGTTTCTATTGCAATTAGTATTAAATTAAAAAAATTAAGACAATTTTAAAATACATTGCGCTACTATGCACTTAGAACAATATTTTTCTTCCAATATAATCACACAGTTCCTTAATGAACACTCCACTATTGTGGATATAAAGCTACAAAAAGATTTTTGTATTTTTTTTGCTGTCATATTGTGGCAAGTTAAGAGAAGTGAATTTAAGTCTGTGTTAATACCATACCCACCTATTAAAAATAATTTCATTTGTGGGATGCTGTTTGAAAAGCCTTTTTCATTTTATGATAGATTTCTTTGATCATTTTGTATTCCTAAGCCATGTTTAATAAATAAATTAAAACCATCGAGGATCTTATTATAGATATAGTTTTAGAATTAGTAAATGACTTGATCTTATTGTGAATTCTTTTGTAGAACTAATAGAGTGTAAAGAACTACTAATCAACATATGGTATGTTATTTGTTGTAGTTTTCATTTAGACAATTTTAACCTCAGGAATGAGTCACATAGTGACCGATAATGAAAGTGAATAACACTCGAAAGGTAGTGAAAGCAGATCCATTTCGAACCATTTATGAATTAATCACAGTTTGATGTGAACATATGAATGTATAATAAAATGTAAATCATAAATTAATGTCTGTCTGTCTTTCTTGGAAATCAACTATGTTTTAACTGATTTTAGCGAAATAAGGTACTTAATTCAAAGGTAGAGAAAGTACTTTATGTACTCATCGTCGTGTGAAATATAAATTATATATTAATTGTGCACCAGTTCTAGAAAATAATTATGTGCACATTTTCAGAATAAAAATAATTTATTTTCTTGGACATGTTTGTTTTTGCTTTATATGGAGAGGGTGAGGATGAGCAGAGAGGGGGTATTTAGTGAGATGAAAGGAACAGAGATCTGGAGTAAGATTAAAACTGCTGAGATCAGACTCATGTTTAGGATTGCTGTTCAAATAATGATCAAAATTTTGATAAGATGCATAAATTAATCGCTTTCCCTTTGTCAACCTCTCACTCTATCTCAATTCATTCTCTTGCCAAACAAAGTGAATAATTAAACACTACAATAATTAAGTTTATTTTCTTGTACCGCATATATTTATGTATGTTTGTAGCATACATAGACCATTTTCTATAATATAGGAATTATGTAGTATTAAGATGAAGAATATGCTATGATTTTCCTTTTGACATCATGCACTCAAATTGTTACTGTCAATATTCTAGAATCTAGGTATATCATATCATAACCAAATGTTTACTAAAACCTAGCCAGATAATACAGTTTCATCCTAAAAAAAGATCACAGCAGTTGGACCAGTAACTCTTGAGTTTTAATTACACAACCTGACAAAGATATTGTGTTTTTGGAAGTATCAAAGACATTTTTGTAATTTTTTTAGTGCCAATTTATAAAAAGCTTATATGCTGTTAATTGCATAATTTAGTTTATATTTGGTTAAAAAAGCTTAGTTATAAACAGTATATCAGCAGTCTAGTTTTGAATACAAAGTCAGTGTTTAATAAGATAAATTGTTAATTATTATTAAATAATTTGAAGCATTTTAATATTTCCTGTTTAAGTATTTATTAGCTGAGTTTCAATTTTTTTTATTTTTATAGGTAAAATATTAACCATTTCTTGACATAAGCTATATTCTTCTTGCATTAAGCATGCTGCATTCTCATCTTTTTTACATATATCGACAACGATTTTGTAAGATTCTAAACTTTTTATAGTGTTATCTAACTGATTTTTTTTATCAGGTGTTATTTTCTTCATGTTGTTTCTGGCAATTATGCAATAAGCTGTGACTACAGGTCTTATGACATCGTAATCCAGTTTCTCTGGTAGTTTTCCATTATTTTTAATGGATGTTATAAAACGTTCATAGTTTTCAATGCTTTTCTCACAGAGTGAATTAATTTTATTCAAAACATGTGGTGTGGGTTTGTCCATACTTTTGTTCATCTTTTCTAATTTGATATTGAGTATTTCAGAATAAACTTCACCAAGCTCATACCACAATTGCCTACAATATTGAATGTAATACGTGGGATTTACCTCTTTTAACAATTCTTCAAGCATATTTATGCGACGTTTATGCATTTTACACTGACGCTCATCATTATCCTCAAAAAAGGCCAAATAACTATAAGCCTGTGAATTGTCTTGAACTATCTCTATATAGTCAGATGCAAGAGAATCTAATTTGTAATATTCTTTGGCTTTGTTAATCCATGATTGGCAGCAGAGGAATACTGCACGGGCATCTTCAAATGTTGAAAGAAATTTTTCTGTTATTGTTATTTCATATTTGGAGACATCGATATCGGTGAAAGCCAAGTTTCCCATATCAGAACTGTTGATATCCTCATGATCGGCAATACTCAGTTTAGTTAAATCTGTTATTGCTATGTCTAACTTTTCACTGTCAACCATTAGTCTGTTTTTTGAACTTGATAGAAGTTGTAAACAATATTTAACCCAACATCTAGCCACATCTGCAGACCTGTGTTTATATGTTTCTATTTTACTGTCATACAGTTCAGTATTAATTTCATTAGAACTCATCAATTCCTGCTCATATTTATCTAGAATGGTAGATGCTGCTGCTAAATGATGTCTGGACTGTACAAAACCATTTTGTTCAGCAAAAAATTGTGATAAGGTTGCTGCATTAAGTGCCCAATCAATGGAATCATAATCACAATATTGTAGTTGTCGTTTTAGAGTAATGTGGCAATAAATAGCTGATTTTACATTTTGTTTTAATACACCAAATATTTGTGCTAAATAATACAGAGTTAGTGTATGTGCTTTTTCCAACATTAAATGACTATCAATATTTCTGTCTGAATCACTAAATATAGCCTCAGCAGGTATAGGCATTTGTAATGTACACTTAAAATCCTCATACAACTTTTTTGCTTTAAGCAAGTAGAATTTTGCCTTTTCAGATTCATTTTTGTCTCTATTGGACCATAGAATGCCAAGGTTATTGTATACATTTAAGAGTATTAATACTATTTCAGGTTCCATGGATTTTGGTTCTAAAAGATTTAATGCTTCTGTTAATATTTCTTCACTACTAGTTAGTTCTTCAGTTTCCATGTCAATCACTCCCATATGCAAATATACAGCACCCAACATTGCAATAAAATCACAATCAGAGGCGGACTTCATTTCTATCAATTTTAAAAGCGATTCCTTCATAATCAATAATATACTTTTTGCTTGGTATTTTGACGCATAGGGTTCATTTTCAGGGTCGTTTTTAAACTCTTCATCTAAAAGCTTTCGAATTTTAACGTAATTCTCTTTTAAATCGTTTATTACTTCTTTCATAATCATTTTGTAATGAATATCGATTTCAATAAAAATATTATAACTCCTGAGAATGCTAAATTAATACACACTTCAGCAATACGACACCAACACATTATACCTTTGACATTGACAATAACCATAGAAAACTTATTGTATTACTATTAGTTTAGGTTCTGCTGTTTAATGTATGTCACAGAACAATAAAATATTATACTTTATGATGTCCATGGTGCAATCAACTATTATGAGAAAGTATACATACTTATTCAGTCTCGGATCTACGTTTTTTTTTTGAACAGAGGCAGAAACTTAAGAGATGTCTCCTCTCTCCAGCGTCTGAGATAAATTGTTAAAAAAAGAGCTGACAAATATATAATGGATGGTATGTTCTGTGATAGGGACAATAAAAATCCTTTGATAAATTTGCACTCTTTGTTACCTATTAGCTTATATATTTTTCATTTGAGTGCTATTGTTTCCTAAAAATGGTTTTATTCAAACAAAATATTTGAAATTTTATTTGTTGTCCCAAATTTTTGACGTGGTAACGTCTTATGAATCGATGAATGTCGGCTACACGCACGAAAATGCATGACTTATTGTCGCGTTCCGCCTGACCGAGCATGCGAACGAGAGCGCGAAATAATAGAGAGGTACGATTGGCCTAAGCGTTCGGCTTTGACGTATCTATCTCTTTACTGTATAATTTAAGAAGAAAAATATTTAAATTAACGAGTGCAAATAAATTATAATTTATCAAAAAAATTGTCATTTTAAATTAACTCCTTCTTTGTATTATAAAAATAATGATAATTCATTGATAATAATTCAATTGAATTCACAAAAGAATACAATTTTTCATTAATGTTTTTTTATGCCATTATCATGTAAAATTATCGTCCATAAACCGATTTTTTTCAACAAAAAACACTGGCTGATTTTTATTGATTTACAAATTTCGGTTGTGTAAGAGAAAAAAATGAGCATTTCAAATTTAAATTTCCCTCCACATTTTTTTTAACCCTACTGTAATAATTATAAAGATTTGTTCAAACACATGTTTGAATGTGCACGTCTATGTATCATTTTAACTATGTATGATGTATAATTTAGAAGTTTTAAACATAGTCAATATTTGTTTATGGAATCACAATAAACAAAATTGTCTGTGCAGTTTTGATAAACACATAAAAAATACAAAGACAATGTTTCAGAGTATACAAACTCTTAAGTAGAAAAATAAACAAAATTTGGAAGTCTTGTAATTTGTTAGACGAAGTGTTATGTTTAATTGTTGAATTTTATTACTAAAAATATGAATGCGTCAGGGGACACCCGGTAGGTGTAAAACATTAAAACTTGTGTACTATATTATTATAATTGGAATATTTTTTATTTTTCTCTATTGCAAGCATTGAATCTTTTTAACTTCCCGCTAAGAAAATTAATAGTTTAGGGTAATCACCAGTTATTGGTTTTACCCCGTTTTTCGAAAATCGAGTTTTCATCAGATCTCAATGTTTTGAAGCCCTAGGCAGCTTCCCTGACTATTTTTCCGATGGTGTCCGTATGGCTGTGTGTGTGTATGTATGTAAACTTCTTATAACTTTTGAACGGCTTGACCGATCAAAATGAGACTTATGGCATTCGAAAGAGTTCCACTGAATTTAGACTGCCTGTAAGTTTAAAGCTGATTCGAACCAGTAGGTTCCAAGAAATTTCAAAAAACCGGAAAAAAATTCAAAAACGATGTTTTTTTTTAAATAAATTTTTGGTTATTGCACCGATAAATTCCACAACCTAATCAGCTCTTAACCTCAAAAAATGACGTCGAAAACCGTTTTGTAAATTAAAATCAGTTGATTCGTTCGTGAAATATCGTGAACGAACAAAATCGAAAAAATTAAGAAAAGAACGTTTTTTAGAATAACTTAGAAACTTGACGACTAATCCATTTTGCTCTTACCATAACATTTTTAGGGCTCAAAAAACTACGTTGATTGCCTTCTTAAACATTGAAATTAAACAACGCGTTCCAAAGTTACGGCATTTTAAATATTAAAAAAAAAAGGTTTTTTAACATAACTTTGAAGTTTTGAGACTTATCGGTTTTGTGCTTTCTGCGTTAAAGGACGTTTAAAATCGGTGAATTTGTTTATAAGATATCGTTGTTGTAAAAGTTCAAAAATAAAAAAAATTTAAAATGGTTGATCCTGCAGACTAACCCTAAAGCTTCCCGCCAACTATACTCAAAACGCTTTAAAATAAGTTCAAATTGACATTAACAGTTTTTGATCTCTTTTTTGTTAAATCATTTTCAAATTTCGTTAAATAACTTTTTTAAAACATCTTTCGCCTAAGAGAACTAAAAAAACGACGTTAAATGCCATAAAACAACTTAAAATCGAACGATTTGTGCAAAAAAATACTTCGTTTATTCTACATCAGATTTTTGAGCTCGGAAAGCTCAAAATAGCATATAAACCGTATTTTTTGAGCTTGAAGAGCTCAAAGACGTCACAACAAACTACGTAATTATAGCTTTAAGGTTAAATTTAGCGGGAAGTTGCAAGGATAGCCTTTAGGGTCAACCGTTTTCCAACTTTTATTTTATTTTTAGTTATGTCATGTAAATGGAATAATTTTTCTGTCATATCGCTTTTAAATGTAAATTTTGTTTTTTCAATTTATTCCGACCCTTCACGTTTTGATTGTATTTAAAAAAAAAATTATAAACAATGACGAAATTCTAAAAATAGAAATTACTGTTTATAGTAAAAAAAAACTTCATCACAGGAGGAAATACACTTTTTTTTTTTTTTGTTTCCCTCTTGCGGCGAGGAGGAGGTAAAAAATGTCTATTCTGCAGACTCTCGCGCCCGTACGCGTGGGTAGTGTGGGACTGAAATCCACTAAAAAATTCCTCCTGAAAGTGAAGTAATTGGGTCGGCTATGCTATTTAGTCGGTCGAGACGAGTCGGATGACAAGTCAGACGACTTTGATAGCTTCACCGATTGCGGCTGGACGGCACATGCGAGTGCCGACGGCGCGTGACATGCGCTATGGAAGACGCCTGGAGGGAGTTGTCTCGGCATAGATGTCGCAGGAAACCGTCACGGGTCGGTTCCTTCCCTCCCGCCGGAGGCGGTTAGCGGCGGCCGGGTGGAGTAAGGAGCTTAGGTCGATGACCTGAGTAACGGATGAGCCTACTCTAAGTCAGTCATACGTGTCGTTGACGTCATTATGTTTCAACCGCCGCTGTAAAAGCGTCAGGTGGATCGGTAAGTACGTTCCGTGGCCTACGGATAAGGTGGGATGCGGCGGTTGATAGTCAACCGCCGCGCGAAGGAGCGCATTGGGCTGTGATCCCGCGATGCCGAAGAATCGCTTCGATGCGTCCTTCATATTTGGAAATAGTGGGAGTTCTAAGTCCCTATGGAGAACTGAATTACGAACACACAATGTGCATCCGTTGCGGCTCTACAGAATTTATTCTGTATTACCTGTAGTCTATGTAGTGCTTTCGGAGCGGCGTGAGCGAAGACGGGAGACGCGTATGTCATCACCGTCCCAATGCAAATCTTGTATATGGTACGTTTATTACGTCTAGATAGTTTACTTTTTCTACCGAGCATAGCCCCGAGCCTTGCTTTGTAGAAAAGTGCAGTATTTCTAACACGCTCGATATGATCTCGGAAGTGTAGATTTTTATCGAGCGTGACTCCTAAGTATTTGTAGTTCCGTTGCCACGGAATGTTCGCATCCAACATTTTAAGATTGGGAGTGTTTTTGTTGACAATGAGTCGACTCCTAATCTTACCATACTTGAATTGTATGGCTGCTGATTTGTCGGGGTTTACTTCTATCCTCCACTTCCGGAACCATTGACCTAGCTCGTCAATAGCCCTCTGGAGGGGGAGGAGGATGAATCGGGTGCTCCTATTCCTTATTATTATAAAAGAGCGCGGTATTGTCCACGAATAACGCGAGTTGGACGCCAGACAACGACGGTCGCGGTATATCGTTTGTGTACGCGGAGTACGGCAGGGGAAAGAGGGTTGAGCCTTGAGGAACTCCTGCTCTGATAAGACGTCTTGTCGAGTGAGTGCGCTCATGCCTAAATGTGAAATGTCAGTTTGCCAAATAATTTTGGATAGTGATTATGAGGCGATCTGGTACTTGGAGGGAATATAACTTATAAATCAGACCTGCGTGCCATACCCTATTGAATGTCTTGGCTACATCAAAGAAGACAGCTACGGTGCTACGTTCGGTTTCAAAGCCCTCCGAGACATACTCTACTAAAAGGAGGACTTGCTGTGGACAAGGATGGGCTGGGCGAAAGCCGAACACGATTAGTCGCACACGGTGTAAGTGAAAACTAAGCGTCTCCGAAGTGTGTGATGCTTGGTATTGCCTTATGCCAACGCGTTAACCCTTCTACCTGCGCACAACCCTAGACGCAGACGGTGTAGGCCAAAACCAAGTGTTTCCTGTATTTTGAGACGTCATGGTTTTAACTCAGTACATAGATGTTTCACATCAAAAACCAGCCAAGTGCGTGTTGGTCCACGCGCCCGAATGTAGAATTTAATAGTTGTCCATCACAGTATACGGACTTACAAGGGGACTTTTTTGTTTGATATTATGTACTTATTAATCGAGTTCGCGTTTTAACACCTAAAAATATCACAGACCCGCATATGGCGGGTGTTAAGGATATTATGGTTTTATATTTCCAAGATTTTATATGGTTCACGATTTATATTTACTTCCTGTTTTACATAATCAACAATGTCATCTAAGTAATTTTGATGAAATCTATATATATTATATAAGTTCGTCGGCTATTGCTCGTTAATTTGTAAAGCCTACTTAGCTGTGATAGTTTTTCTTTTAACTTCGTTATATATATTAGCGTTCTGATTTCTATCACATTACCTAAAATAACCACTAGCTAACAGGGGTAGGGGACGTACGCGTAAGGGACACGACTCTAACAAAAATTAACCGTTTAAAAGCTAAATATTGCGCAAACATTTGAAAAATGGTTTCACAGATCTGCAACGTTTTTAAATGAGATATCAAACGATTTCTCACACCATGGCATATATGAGAAAAAAAAATTAAACGTGTGGCACTCGGGGACTGCCGCGGTAAAGCTATTGCATAGCATTTTTTATCAACTTATGCAATTATAATTACATATTTATTTATTTATGCAGTATTTTTTTCTTTGATAGTAATTTAAGTTTTTCATAACTTTCTTCATTAATAAATGCACTTTGTTTATTCATATTTAAAACACTTTATACACAAATTTTACGCGTATAGCTATTCACCAGCAACTGCTATTCACTGTTGTACATAGCACCTATGTATACATGTATACCTACATGTATACTTATGGGGCACATGCGGTGAGTGCGGTATTATAAAGATATGATAGATACCTATACACCTATATACTTTCTCACAAATAGCTGTTTACGTATTCGTCCGATATTGGAGCAGCTCGTCTCGATCCGTGCGAGCTTCGTACAGTCGTGCCATATACATACACGTTAAGCGAACGCTCGGCCGAGCTACATGGTAGCTTAAAAATCATCTCTGCTCTACGTGTAAGGAAGATACCCTAAAAAATTACTCTACCATGCACTTATCGTCTTGATTGATATGTGTACTCATACCAAATTATAGCTTTGTAGCACTAAGAGTTTCCGAATTAAGCCGCGGATAGGCAAACAGGCAGACGGATGGATGGGTGGATACGGCGAAACTATAATGGTTCCTTGTTGATTACTTAACCTTTAAAAAATCACTGTTTTTTTTAAATACATAGCTATAAATGTAACATGATTGATTTAATGGTAGTTCGATTTCGATTTCAATAATAACTTCGCATGTTTTATACGCGACGTCACGCATAAAGGTTATGAGCTTTTATGCTGTTATAAAACAAAGAAAATTTGATGTTCCGTATTGATGTCTCTCATATAATTAAAATGTTGGTGACAAAAGTCGTTACCCTAAGATGCTTAAATTAGAGCTTTTGTGTTCCCTGTAAGATCTATAAATTATTAAAAATTGGTTGCCTGTAAAGTCGGCATACGGGCGAAAGTTTTACGTGACAACGACTTTGAGTGGTAAAATCATTTTAATGTGAATATTCATTCGTATAGTAGGAAGAAGGATGAAATAATAGTAACAATTTAAAACATTTATTTATACAAAGAATTATATTTAAAACATTAATTTATACAAAGAATCTCGCACTGAATTTCATATTAACAAAATTTTATTTTACCTTTACACATACATACGTATTTATATACAAATATACATACAATAACTTGCAATACATTTGCGTACAATGAAACAGCGTTTACTACAACTTAACTTGTTCCTATCTGAGTGGAAGGGACGCGTGCCTTTCACTTTTTATGTCTGTCTCTCTCGCTCTTAGGCGGGCTAACCATGCCCGAGTGGAAGGGACGCGTGCCTCTCACTCGCTCTCATTGTGAGCGCATAACGTGAGCGGAGCGTAACGCAGTTTCTTGAAGTGTCACCCGGCAAACCAATTTATAAGACGTTGTCACGTCAATATATTAAATTTCTGTATTCACAAAAGTAGTATTATTAAATAATATTAAGGAGTAGTCGTTTCATTCTAATAAAATGTGATATGCCAGTCAATCTCGAATAAATTTAGTATGGAAAACGAATATCTTAAAAATTCAAAGCAGAACGTACTTGGAAAACAAATTAGAAAGTAGGTTCAAGATGGAAATATAATATTTCTTAAAATATATTGCTTGTAATATAAATGCGCTCCCATTTATCTGCCAAAAATAAAAATTATAGTAAATAATTAAAAAAGTTAAAAAAAATTAGAATTGGAAAATTTGGTTGTTGGAAACGAATGTCAGATACCTCCAATTCATATCGTACCTCAGATCTGACCTTGTACAGATCAATTTAAGTAAATTAATTCGTATCTTATAATTAGATGGCAACAAAAATACGTTTTAATTGTCAAAATTATCACAAAAAAAACCGGTCAAGGCATGTCGGACCATGCTTGCTTGATGTAGGATTTCGATAGCCGTCACTACGAAGAAATGCATTACAGATAAAAAACTACGTTGTTACACTTTATTCTAAGTTTCCGGCACATAATAAGCATAAGCATTTTAGTCACTTATAATTAGAGAAACAAGTAGATATGTCAAGTATTATTTTTGAAATAGAGTAAACTAAAAAGCACTAGTAAAAGAGTGTATCTTCACGTCCCTTTGTTGGGAAGAGCAGTTTTTTTGATCAATCGATATAAACAGATCATGTTCAAAATAATTTTGGTTGAAAGTATTTATTAAGCGTTACCTTTATAGTTTTTTTTGAACATTCAGTTAAAAAAAATAAATGGACATACACACAATTTGTGCTATATTCGGAGCGATTATATCCAATAATTTTCACTTAATCAAAAACGTGAATAAAAACCTTAAAATATTTTTCAAAGACCTGTCAAAAATATGTACTCCACGTCAATGTTTTCTGAAAAAAAAAAAATTCAGTTTCTGTTATATGTATGGAGTGCCCCCCTTAGAAATATTTTTTGTTAACTATCAAACTCAGTAGTAGTTTATACAAGACACCTATACTATAAAGTTCATCAATATACATATTGTAGTTTTTGAGTAAAATACCTGTGACATACGGACGGACAGACGGACGGACGGACGACATAACGATATTATAAATATTCCTTTTTCTATTTTAGCTTGAATCTTTAAAAGCTATCCTAAAATAATTTAAATAAAAAAACATTGAAATATTTTACATTGTATTTGCATTTGAAACGAGACCAATTTGAGTAAAAGACGATTTAGTTAGTTCTTACTTGGTTTCTAGATTAAAATTTTTTCAATTAATTAGTTCATAACTAATTTTTAATTGGCGTGCCATTTATCATCTACTTTTTAATGTTCCGAGCCAAAATGGCAAGAACGGAACCTTTATACTTTCGTCATGTCCGTCCGTCCGTCGTATGTTACAGGCATTTTATTCAAAAGCTATAAGATGTATCTTGAGAAAATTCGGAGTATTTGTGTCTTGTAAAGTCGCTATTTACTTTCATAGTCAAGTAATAAAAATAATCATTTCCCAGGGAGAGGGACGGGACTCCATACATGTAACAGAAGCTGAAAAATTTTTTTAGCAAAGATCAATGGGTGGCATATATTTCGACAATTCTTTTAAAAACATTTTAAGGTTCCTTAGCAATTTTATTGATTAATTGAATAATTTCGGAAATAATAACTCCGAAACTAGGGGAAAATTTGCACCCCCCTCTATTTTCTAAACTGTATGTCCAAAAATATGAAAAAAATTACAAAGGCTTAATAAATAATTTCAACGAAAATTATTTTGAAAACGATCAGATACATCGTTTTTGGGTTATTTACGAAAAACTGCGTTTTTTTAGAAAATGACGTAACTGCTAAGAAGATTGCTCTTTGCTGGTGCACTTTAATTTATATTAGTTTCAGAGAAATAAGCGATATACCTACTTGTTTCTTTAGTTATAGGTGGCTAAAGTGCTCTATTTCCTAAAATCAATTCTGTGCAGGAAATATGGAATAAGTGCAACAATCTAGTTTTTTCATTTATAGTGCATTTCCTTTTAGTAGTTACTTCGGAAATCTACATTGAGCATGATCCGATATGCTCTTGGTCGGTTTTTTAAATTTAATGGCTATTGTTCTATTTAGTAGAAAGTTAGCAACACTGAGTTTACTCATCTAAAATTCTGAAATATAAACACACTATCTTATAAATTAATTTTTGTTTGAGAATTGAGACTATTCGTCCGAATCTAAAATTTCTAAAGCTTTGTTTATATTTTTATGCATATACAGAGCTATTAATTTTTATCCTATACTAATATATTAAACATCGATCTATTTAAAGTTAATTAACTTTGAATTTAACAGAGAAACTTGAATGAGTATCGAGTAGTCATATGTATGAGAGAGATCATTGAAGTTCTTTGCTCTTCTAAAGAATAAAACAAAACTTCTAGTCATTGTGATTAGATTTTAATGGTATGAAATATCCTTTGGACTTTGGTTTGTTTCTCAACTTTTGACATAATTCCTCGTAAATAATCATTGTAGTCGGTATTTAATGGAGTTACGAAGTTCTGAGGCTTATTCTGATATAAGTTGACGTAGATACTCTTATATAAAGAAATTAGAGTAAAAAATATATAGGTATATGTTTATTCTCTTTTATCAAGATTATTAGCGTATATCTAAATATGCTGTCTAGATTTCTATTCAAATTAAAAAGAATTTATACGTCTCACATCTGTCATGGAAGTTCTTTCGGAACTATTGCTTCTGTAAGTAACTTTTTATTACTAATAAAGTTCTGTATTTTAAATTTTTGAACAGTTGGTTTGTAATTTTTAGGATTTTCACAACTTTCTCCTATACTGTTCACTTTTAACAAAAAGTCATTTTAAATTCCTAAATTCATGACTTTTTGTTAAAAGTGAGCATAAATAGAAATCATGGATTTTTGATGAATGTTAATGACTATTATTACAAAGACCTATTGTTAAACACCTACATTTATTAAGTTGTTAATAGTTAATGAAACTATTTTTTGTTAGTCATGATCCAGAAAAAAAATTGAATTTCTCATACTTATTTCATTTTATTCACTTTTTTATATGTAACCACAATGTTTTTGAAATAAGTACCATAATTTACTTCAATGGAGTAAAAGTTTGGTTCGTGTTATCATGATGTATTTGGATATCATAGTTTAGAAAACTTTTACTACCTTATTTCCTAAGCCGTTGAATAGTAGTTAAAGTACAGCAAGCACTCAGTAAACTTATTACTCGGTGGATGTAGACAAATATTGAATCTAACAGCATAAAATGTTGCATTTTTATTTTGCAACATTGTAAATTATCTAAAAATTATTTTTCAAATTAAATATTTATTAAGTCATTAAGTCTTAATGTCTATAAACCATACATTAGCAGGTAATTTTATTCAAAATTCTCTCTTAAAAATTATTCCTAGGTATAAAATTGTATGAAATTTTTATTATACAACAAATTTATTTAATATAAGTGTGTATTTTCATTTCAAGTAGAGAAATCTCTCTCTCAAGTGGGTCCTTTGGTAAAGAGATAATTAAGATTCCAGCGACATCAAATTCTAGATTTATTGCATTTTTTTGTAATATAATTTTAAATCAAAAAACGTGTTTAAGAATATAAAGATTTATATAAACTTATTTACTAAGTAGCTAGTTCTGTAGGTATTAATTGTACAACACTACAGGAAATTTTAGTAAATTACCATTACGAGACCACCAAATAGTTACTGTTAACATCTTGTAAGTTTTTTTATTATGGTGTTGAATTAATTTTCCCTGGAATTTTGGCATTATACTATTTGTTTATAATTATTGTGTAGTATTTATTTTTCGTCACACATAATGATTTGGTCTTCAATTTTTACATTTCCATATTCATTTAGTCAATGCAATGACATTTTTCATTTAGCAAATTCCTAGCGAATGGACCAATATTGTTATTATACTAACATAAAAATAATACTAAATAAATGAAAGTGGCTAGATTGGCAATGCGTGTACCAAATTCCAGCCTATTTTAATAGTCAGAACTGGTACCAATTTCACTTGTAGTTGTATGAGTACAGACAGGCAGACAGACAGAAACAACAAAGCTATATAAAAGCTTATAAAAATTATTGTAAATATGCTGAAAAAAATCCGAGTAGTTTTAATAGTTCCTGAACCCAGAATCCAATTTTTTTTAACATTGCTTATATCCGCTATCGGCTAATCAGCCATAATCAGATTTTTCTGTCTTCTGTTGTGTTTCAAGTGGCATTTCAGCAAATGCTCAGATTCAGTTGCAATATTTGCCATCATTTCAGTCTAGTGATGTCATTCTTAGCATTAACCAGGTCCCTGACAAGTTAGTTTCTGTGATTTTGGAACCTTTCTTTGTGTTTTGTAAAATACTTATTTACTTCCTTTTTGATTGTTGTTTATAATGTATTTCCACATTTTTTATAAACAATGGTACATTTGATAATGTTCTTAAAACATTGTTCTGGAATCTGCAAGATTGCAAGATTTGAGTTACTGGCAGATCCCCAGTGTTGAATTTTATATAACCATTAAGGTCATTTATTTCCATAAAAATTTTTTTCTTTCTCGGTGCTCGAGCAAAATATTAATCTACATATAGAAAAAAAACTCCTCACCAAGTTTGAGCTCTTAATATCAATTTTAAGTAATTACTTTTAAATTTTAAGTTTTCCCATTTAAAATGCATGTGCAAAAATTTTTTTTTTCCTAATTTCTAACCCTTAACCACTTTTTACAATATTGTGAATTGGTTTGATGGACCTTGTGGGGAATTTCACCCTCTTCGAAATTGCTCTAGTGTTTTTTTGTGTAACTCACACTGGTTCTGCAGTAGGAGTCCTCAAAGTACAGTTTTTGGAATAAATACTTTTTTTTTGAGAAAAAAAGTGGAAAGAAAAAAGGGCTGATTCATATAAAATAGTTCTCTGACCAATATTTAATGAATTTACAGCCATTTTTATACTTCAAAACATAAGAAATTGATAAATACACTTATGGACTAATAGTTTATTAGACAGTGTTAGCGGTGACTGTCGGCTAATCAACCAATAGAAGCATTTGTAATTGAGATCTACCTCTTTCCTTTTTGCTTTTATATAGTTGGTTCATGTTAATCTTCGATCTAGATGGAGTCCAAAGTATCTTATAGATGTTACTTTGGGTAGATTTCAGAGTCAAAGCTGGACATTCTCTATTATGGTGTGTGAATGTGATTTGTACGTATTTGGCTATATGTGGCTTAATTTTACACTTTTCCAGCCATTCCTCAATTTTACACAAATGTGTTATATGTACAGATGAATCTTTGTGACTTACTAGACAGGTACCATCATCACTGCAGGGTAGGTCGGCTGTTTTTATTGAGTATAAGATGGGACCGAATATAGAGCTCTAAGGTATAGAAGCCCCAATGTTATATAACTAAAAAACTTCATCATTACATTTAAATTGAATTTTTCTGCCCAGTAAGTATGATTTCAGAACCATGTAGTAAGAGTATATTAAAGTTTTGAGTTTATACAACAACCCTTCATGCCAAACTCTGTCAAATGCTTATTCGATATCCAGGAAAACTGTGACACAGTATTACTTCTATTCTAAAGATTGCCTTATCTTCTTCACCAAAAGATGTACCTGTTTTACCATGGAATGCTGTTCCTAGAATCTAAACTGATGTTAGGTATCATGGCTTCTTTGTCCAGAATTGGTATAATCTACTCAGAAAATTTCTCTCAAAAAGTTTGGACATTGTTGGAAGAAGCCTGATTGGCCTATATGAACTATGTTTTGTGGAAACCTCTCAAGGTTTAGGTACCATACATATTTGGGAGATTCTCCATGACCTGGGGTAGTAATGTACTATCATTATGGCATTACATATCATAGTCAGAAAGACAATGGGTTGTTTTAGTCGTTGTTTCAGAACTTCACCAGTAATCACATGACCCTATTTGAATGAAGCATTTGATTCATTTAGAAATTTTATTCAATGGTACGTTTTGATTAATAAATAGGGAATTAAAAGTTTGCTTAACCTTTCTTTGTACAGATGGTACTGCATATAAGAGAAATTTGCACAAAGTATGTGACAAAAGTTTGTTTGGTTCATGAGTAAATAAAAAGTATTCAAAAGTTAATTTGGAACCCAAAAATAGATGAGGCATACACTTTAGAAAGTTCAAAATTTATCCAGTGTGCCAAAGCTTTACTTTTAAAATGAAAAACATGTTGAAAATTTAATAGGTCATATTTTTAAGCACCCAAAATCAACAAACATGATTGATGTATGTCAGTGAAGTGAGAGAGGTATGTATTGATCATACCATTTGGGCATTTGTGGTGTCTACTCGTAAACCATGGGAAATAGGCATGAGTTGGTAAATAAATAGTAAACATTCTCTAGAATAACCGATGACTAAAAAATTAATTATAAATGAAGTCTATATTTAAGTTTTTTGATTTTAGGACACTCCAGAGATAGTCATAGCTCAGGGTAAATTGAGAGGTCAAACTAATAAAATGGCTGATGGAACTACTTATTATAGTTTTAAAGGTATCCCTTACGCTGAACCTCCTGTGGGGAAATTGAGATTTAAGGTGAAAAAGATATTTTATAGAATTGATTTCAATCACCCCGCAATGCTTTTTCATTGTTTCAGCTTAAAAAATACTTAGATAGGTCCTATTTATGTTTGTTTGTTACTTCTTTAATGATTTTTAGGCCCCAGTACCTGCATCTTCATGGCAAGGTGTTTATGATGCAAAAAATCATGGACCGATTTGTCCCCAAATGGATATGATAACTGGTAAAGTATTAGAAGGCAGCGAAAATTGTTTATTTTTGAATGTGTACACTAAAAATTTGTTCATGAATTCAGCAAATTTAGTACCAGTTATGGTCTTTATTCATGGAGGAGCTTTTATGTCCGGTTCAGGAGATTCAGATTTTTATGGACCAGAGTATTTATTACAACACAATGTTATACTGGTTACCTTAAATTATAGACTTGAAGCCCTTGGATTTCTTTGTCTAGACATAGAGGAGGTACCTGGGAATGCAGGCATGAAAGATCAGGTCTTAGCTTTGAAGTGGGTAAAAGACAACATTGCTAAGTTTGGTGGTGACCCAAACAATATTACAATATTTGGGGAAAGTGCTGGAGGCGCATCAGTGACATACCATTTGGTATCTCCTATGACGAAAGGATTATTCAATAAAGCTATATCTCAGAGCGGCGTGTTTTTGAATGACTGGGCTTATTCTGATGGTGCTTGTGAAAGAGCTTTCAGACTTGGAAAACATCTAGGCAAAGAAACAAATGATCCAAAGGAACTTTTGGATTTTTTACAAAGTGTACCAGTGAAAGACTTGGTTAAAGTAACACTTCCTACAATGTTGCCAGAAGAGAAATATAGAGGCTTGCCTATTCATTTTTGTCCAGTAATAGAAAAAAGTTTTCCAAATGTGAAATCATATCTTAACAAGCCACCTTTATATTCATTATTAAACAAGGAAATCACTAATGTACCCTTATTGCTAGGATACAATAATGCTGAAGCAATAATAATGTTAAATGATAACATAAAAAAAGCTGATTTTATAAATAAACACTTCCAGTATAAAGTACCCAGGGAGATAGCGAAAAACATTAGTGAGGCTAAATGTAATGATTACGGTCAGAGGATAAAGTTATTCTATTTTGGTGATACAGGTATATCAGAAACGACTCTCGATCAAGTTTGTGCTCTTGAATCTGACTTCCATTTTGTTTACAATATTCATCGATTTGCTAATATGTATAAAAAAAGTACTCAAATGCCTGTGTATATGTATGTTTTTTCCTGTGATACAGACTTAAATTTTTTAAAAAAGGTATCCGGCTATATGGAAATAGAAGGTGCTTGTCATGCTGATGAATTATTTTATTTATTTGACTGTGAGATGGTTAAAGATACAGTGCATGAGGACAAAAACCTGCACCAACTTGTATATACAATTACTAAACTATGGACAAACTTTGCTAAGCATGGGTGAGTTCTTTATTTATTTTTATATCATTTTATAAGTTTTTATCTATATCATTTATGGAAATATTTTTAGTACGAAATCTCGGAGAATATTTAATTTTTTTCCGAGTATTTTGGACTAAGTAACACTTACTCTTTCAGAAAAATACGAATTTCAAAATAGTCAACAAAAAGTATTAATAAATGAATATCTCTTCTCAGAGATTTCAGGCTTCTATTTATGTAGGATTATTTGCACTAGGAAAGTTTTCTCACCCTGGTAATGAAGGAACAATATATGTATTATTTCAAATATTGAACAATGTGCTTAAATTATAATAACACAGCACGAAAGGGATTACAAAAGTGACATAGAATATGAAGATGGAGAAAATCGCCAGAATATAAGGTGTCGTTATAGATGCTTTTGCAGATGTATCAATGCCTGTTATTAAATTTGAAATCCTCATATCTTTCTTTATATAAAGGGGATAGTCCTTGGCAGGATCGTCACAATTACCCCGCCTTATGTCCAATCAGGGTCTTAGAAAAGTTGATTTTTGAAGTCTAGGCATGATTTGAAGAAGGAATGGAATGTGTGGATAAAATTTTCTTTTTACAGAATATAAAAAAATGCGTGTTGAGAATGTTTGTAAGTTTTATATATTTTATACATTCATGTATTTGTAAAATCTTTTGATAAAATGAAGATGGATGGTCCATGGACGAAAATCTGTATCATTATATGTATGGTGTGGATGGCTGATTAATAAAGGTGGTTATAATTTCAGTATAATTCAGTACCTGTATTATGATGAATCGGATTTGTAGTAACCGATTTGGTGTCATTCTATAAGTGTGAGACAGAAATTTTTAAGATCAATATCACAGCGGATAGTTTTTAAAATTGTTTGAAGATGAATAAATGTAAGTTAACAAAAGTGAGTTACTCTGCCAATGACTTTTCTAGTCTGACAAGTTAAAAATATTTTTACTGTTGTTGTAAGATTTGCAGAAGATGGTAACCATAGTAAATGATTCTGTTAATAAAAAAGACATGAAAATGAATGATAGCAAGACCAAAGGTGTGATGTTCAACAGAAATAAGACAAGTACCTGAATATAGGTAATATGGGAGAGTATATTTCGGAAAAGTGACTGGAGCTTTGTGCATTATCATGAAATATGATGAGTGATTCAAGTTGGGTTTTGATCTCTAAATTAGTACAAGTGGTGACAGGTATGATAACGAAAATTGGGAATAGCAGTTTTGTGGCAATGTTGGATGCTATAAATATGAAAGTAGAATCATTGCAGTATAGAGGAAATACTTGTGCAGTACGTTCTTGGAAGATCGATATAGGAATAATGATTTAAAATAATGGTGTGGTCTAAAAATTGTATTGATTAGAGTAAAAATAGATATGTTGAGGTGACTTTGCCAACTGGAAAAGAAGAATCGAAAATGAAAAAAAGAAATTTATAAGTGTGTCTCATTTATCTTCTTTTATTCTTCACCTTATAAAGTTAATGAAGATGATAGAAAAGTTGGTAGGAGGCTCTTCTGGAAAAATCTATACATTCCAAATTAATGACATTCGAACAACGGCCGAATAAGCATTTGAAACTGATGATGATATAAAATGATTATTACTTTTGATGAATTGAATGCCAAAAATGGCAAGAAGTATGTTTATGTATTTGTAGAGATCTGTGGTTTCTGCTTAGGCTTGTAGGATTCTTATTCGGATCTGTCTGCAAGATTCATATGCCGTACACAAAAATTAAAAGAACAGATCCGAATGTGTATGATGCTATGTACATCGTCCATGTCCAGTTTGCTGTCCATGCTCCGAGAGGAAGTGAACAGATCTAAATGTGAATCCCAGGTCTTATCTCTCTATAAAGTAGTAGTATAAAGTATGTATTAATTCAACCTTCGATGCAAATGAAAATATGTAGATGATGGAGCATCCATTCCAATTGAACACTATATAGAAATATATAAAGTGTATTTTGTAGTTAAAGGAAAATTTTATTTACATTATTTTATACTAATGTAGACATTACATTATATATGCTAACATTATAAGGCATATGTCTTATAATGTTAACATATATAATGTAATGTCTTAAATGAAAAAAAAATAAAACTTTTATTAAAGAGATATAAATATGCAGTGATAGTGACATTGATTAACACCCATTTTCTTACCGACAATTTTTATTGTGCTGAAGGGCACATTAATTTTATCTTTGCCAAATGAGTTTCCTTGATTACTAATGTTTAATATGTGTTTTTTTTTAATATTACAGAAATAAAATCCCCGATAATACCTTGGATGTTCAGTGGGCCCCTTATACAACTGGACTCTGCGAATATTTATCAATTGATTCACAGTTAAAAATGAGCACATTTGCTAACAAAGACAGGGTAGAATTTTGGAATAAACTATATTCAGAATCAGATCTCCCATGTATTATTAAAAGTAACTTATAGTATTATGAGACAAACATTAAATGAAGTGGTAAGATACTATATTTTTAATATTTATTGAATATTTAGTTATATTATTATATGCATTTTATATTTGATATTTTCTTAGTTTCTCTTGAATCTACAAAAACACTTCATAGAATGAAGATAATAGTATCATTGGAGTGTGATGACACAACTAGTGAAAAATGTCCAACAATGTGCCAGGATCATTTTAGGTTAATCAATGGTTTTCGGGTATACAGAAGCTGGGTCCATGGACATAGAAAGTCGGGGCCCTTAAGCACATATCCTGGATCCTTAGGCATACAGAATCGGTGCCTTTGGGCATAAAAACCTTTGGCTTTTGGGTGTATAGAGTTTGGGAACTTTTTAAAAAGTCAAATAATATGTCCATTTCGGAGCCCTTATCAGACCTGGGATCCCGGGCCGGGCCCTGCGTGCCTTTATGGAAAGAAGGAACCGGTAATGGGCCTGGTGGAGGGATGTTCATCTGATTTCTCACAAGAGAAGTCAGACTAGTCACAAATAAACAATTATTTGCTCATGATGCCTTAAATGTTGACTATAAGAATATGTTGTTTCATGACATTGAGTATTGTGTTTTTATATAATATGATTCTATTTAACTTCATTTGTATGTTGTGTGAAATGTGATGTATTTTTTGACAGTTTGTACTTTAACAATTCTTATGTATTTATTTTCTATAATAATATAATATTAAATAAACTCTTCCACGTCCTCAATTTTGAGCTGCAGAAGAACCTACTTTCTGCCTAAAGCATTAGGAGTAATGGTCTATCAATATTTATTGTTATTGTAAATACTAAGCATGAACTTTATCTTGAAACTTTGGGTTCTAACTTCTTAATCCTGATTATTCTGAGATAGTTTTGATGTAAGATGCTGAGACACTTAGAAAAAGCTGTGGCACTTGAGAAAACATGTTGATTTCAAAATTAATTTTAGTGATGCAATTAAAATCCTTCAAATCCACATCAGTTTCCAGTATTGTGATGAGAACTGTGGTTTGAGGGTGCCTACAATTCCTACAAATAATAAGTTACTTGCGATACACTCTCATGCTTCGAGTTACTTGGCACATCTTGTATTTATATTCTTATCCCCTTACTAGTGAGTACAAATAGGTTAGAAATTTGTAACAAACGATTTTATTATTTTAAATTAGCGGTCCGCTTCGCTGGACGTTATGGGTTGTGAAATTAAAATTATAAAATGGTGATGGTTGTATGGGATTCAAAATAAACCGTTTAAAACTATTCACATGCGATTTCGAGTTGAATGGTCATAGTTCTTTACCAATATGTTCAGTAGTTTTTAGTTGATGCTCAGACAAAAACAACATTTCGGTTATATGTATAGTATATATTAAATATAAAAGCCAGTAAATAATATGTACCTAATGGGTCTCGAAATTTAGATGTTATTGCACCGGTAGGCAGTATACCTACTTGTTTGTAAGCCACATATGTTGTGACCTATTATTATTTTCTACTGTTTAAATAAAAAGTTTGTTTTGTGTGTTTATATTTATTATTGATTATAACAAAAAGATGTGACAGTGATTGATGGTTATAAAAATGAGATCAAATAAAGGAAGAAGGAATATCTAGACTTACTATATTGTTTGGTAATGGTTGTAATATAATAAGTTATATAATTGATATGAACGAAAACTTGTAACTAATGAATTACATGCTTTTTAACTTTTACTGTGTGAGATTTAATTGCTCCACTGCAGAGTCATACTTTCCAGCAATCTTATTTCAGAATAGCTTTTGCCCGCGGCGATTTTCGATTCTAATCCCGGTCCTGCTAATTAGTTTCACTTTCTATCTCGGTCCTGCTTTTGATCCCAACCTTGTTCTTTATCTAAGTGGGTTCCACTATCGATTCTGGTTCCGCACTCAATGCTGACTTCAGTACTGGTCCTCATTCCGCTTGCAGCAGTTCACGTTCTTGATGCTAATTTTGGATCCACACTCGATTTTAACCTTAGTTTTATTCTCATATTCGATGCCGGTCTCCCTGCTTGCAATTTCGATTCCGCTACCAGTTGCAATTCCGATTTGAACGAAGCCAGAGCGATTTTTAGTGTTAAAATAAAATTTAGACCCTACAGCAGTGCCGTAGCTAGCTTGGGTGTCATCCGAGGCGGATTTGAAGTGATACCCTATAAATCTAAACTCTAATGATAAACAATGTTTTATATTTTATTGTTTTTTTTTTGTGTCAATCAAAATTTTTGGTCGGATGAACTCTGGTGTCATCCCTAATTGGGTGGCACCCGATACGGGCCGCCCCCGCCGCCCTCCTAACTGCGCCACTGCCCTAAAGTATATTAATTGGAGATAGTATAGCTTTCTACTAGTGAAAGAATTTTTAGAATCTGTAATAGCATAAATATGAAAATAAAGCCAAGGGTTAATAGTAATAGCCCATTTTACCGGGAGAGCTTTTTATTGATGAAGAAATTATTTAATTTTTTTAATAATACAAATACATAGCGACGTCAGATATAAAGTTTTCAGTTTTTTTTAGAAATATCCGCGTGTACTACGTGTCATCAGTTTAATAGTAACCGCCGGGTCCGATAAAGTTTTTATAATTCACTGTCTTTTCTTAAGTGTTCGTTTATCTTTTTGCTTAATTCAGATATAACGTGTATATTTTTTTTTCCTTATGTATAAGTTCTTTTCTTTCATTGATCAATTGTTTAATTTCTGGGGATAGTGTATTTTCAGTTTATTTGTCGGTTTTTTTGACTTCTGTTTTGAGTGTATTAGTTGGTCGTATCGTTAATGAATTTGTTTGCTCATTATTTTTTTATTTCTGTTTATTGCACTATTTAGGCTATCAAATAGTGTACTATTCAACTACCAAATCTCTCAATTCATCTCCCGTTCTTGCTGAATCCTTGTGAGGGAAAGAAAATATTGCGCCTATTAATTAAACTTAAAATTTAAATATATAAATTTGGAAGAGATCACTAAGGCATTTAAGTCGTTGGATATGAAAAAGACTCCTGATCTCCATGGTCTGTCAGTTGAAATTGTAAACTCCATTATTGATTGTATTGCATTTGTCGCTTGTTTTTGATAAATGTTTGGGTGATGGCGTGTTGCCTGATCTGATGAAAGAAAGCGAAGTTGTTCCCATATTCAAAGGCGGTAGTAAATCGAACTCCATTAACTTTAACCCTATATCTATACAGCCGACATTGAGTAAAATTTTTGAAAAGTTGATCCTAAATCAACGTCTACTACATTTTCATAGTAATCTCCAAAAAAACAGTTCGGTTTCACACGGGGTCGTTCAACAATTCATGCTGGTGTTGAGCTTGTTGAAAAAATATTTGAAACCTAGGAGTATTCGCGGAATGCGATAGGAGTATTTTGCGATCTCTCCAAGGCGTTCGACTGTAAATCACGAAATACTGATCAGAAAGCTACATCATTGTGTAGTTATGGGTCGTGCACTCGACCTACTAACATCATAAGTGATTTATAGGATTCAGAAGGTCGATGTGAATAACATGAGATCGTCTGGATCCGTGGTCCGCATGGGGATGCCACAGGAATCGATCCTCAGTCCGTTTCTGTTCTTAGTTTATATTAATGACTTAAAAAGCCTTATTAAGCATATTCATGAGATAGTACTGTTTGCAGATGATACCTCTTTATTATTGAAAGTTAAAAGACATCCACTCGATTATGACGATGTGACATTGCTATCTCCAAAATGGAAAAATGGTTTACTGTAAATAATTTATTTCTTAACAGGAAGCAAATTATTTTTAAGAATAATTATATTCTTTATTTATAGAAACAAGGAATTAGAGCTTGTTGACACTGCTGTATCCCTAGGTTTTACTATAAATAATAAACTTCAGTGAGGCCCTCATATCCGTGAGTTGGCAAAAAGGCTTAACTCTGCTGAATTTACAATTAAAAAAATAAGAAATGTGTCCTATATCAAAACCGCCAGATTGGTTTATTTTGGCTGTTAAATTTCTATTAATATAATATGGCATCCTGCTTTGGGGACATGCTGCGGATGTTCACAGAATTTTCGTTTTTTACAAAAGCGGGCCATTCGCGCAATTTACGAGCTGAGACCTCGTGTTTTTCTTAGAAGTAAGTTTAAAGAAATTGGAATTTTAACTGTGGCAACACAGTTTATTTATCAAAATCTAATATGAGTTAAAAAAATTAGAATGTTTTAATAAAAATGGTGATAGACTAGTTATTTCAACACTAGAATTAAGAATGAACTGTGTTTACATGTAGTTGATTGCATAGGGTCACAAATTCTTTTAGGGGGCTCTGTTTGCGCATGTTCAATAAGATTCCTGTAGATATACAAAATTTACCCTTATACAAATTTAAAGTACTTATTAAGCAAACACTGTACAAAAGGGTATTATACAATCTGAATATTTAAAGAATAAATGGACATAATGACCTTGACTTCCTACAATTTTTTTCCTGCAATAGTTTTATATATGATTATATTTCTATATAATTTGTTTGAAAAGAGCTATTCTCAAGTTTCTTGCTCATTCTTTTTGAGGGAAAACTGCCTTAAAAACGAGTGGTAATTAGTAAAAACGTGAAAATAATTAAAAAACTGTAAATTCATCAAATGTTATGACGTATTTCAAGTGTTATATTATAATCTATGAAATAAAAATATTTTGAATTTGAATTTGTATCATTCTTTCCAATGAAGACTGTTTTGTATTTATCATTAGATACGAAAATACATAACTCCTTTTTCTTACTTGATTTCCTATTAGTGATGTTTTTATCATTTTGTGGTCTGTATTAAAATTCAGCTGGCTTATAGCGCTTATGTCTCTAAATTCTCTTCTCTTTTTGGTCAGGATAATATCGATCTCATCCTTGTACTTGCCGCCGAATAACATCCACGTCCATTTCCTTGACTTCTTTCTCCTATAGAAACTATTTAATATGCTATGTTTGTTTTCTATTGCAAATGTGAGTAATTTTTCGTTTCTACTTCCATTTCCATGTTTTCTCACCGTATATTCTTCACCTACTCCTATTTGACCATTAAAATCTCCCATTAAATAAAATTTTTATATGAACCCTCTATGGCTGAATTTAAATCTTCATAAAATTTTTCAACTCTTAATTTTTCAGGTGTCATTCAACTCGGAATAATATCTAAAAACCTTTTGAAAAATACCAAAGCTCGGTCGAAAAAATTTCATAAGTTAAAAACAATTTAGTAAAAAAAGGGTTTCGGTTTTTAGCGAATATCACAAAAACTGTTTGAGGTATTCAAAAGTTTAAAATTATCTTAAAAGAGGTGAAAATTTCCAAAAAAAGTTTAACCTCCGCCATTTCTAAGATCGATATTTATTATTTTGATAGTGCAGTCAAAATAGGGCAAGAAACGGGTGACGCAGCGGCCGTGTGCTCTTCACGTTCTTTACACGTGAACAAAAAAAAATTGTTTAAGTAACTAAATATGAATATTAAGAAATGAAAAAAATTTGAGCATCACTTGGAAACATGAAAGAACAATAATCCGACGGAAATTTTTTTTTGCCATTTTTTCAATTATGCTATTGTTAATTAAGTAAATTTTAAACGATTTAAGTACAATATGTGAAAGTCACGTGTAAAGAACGTGAAGCGCACGCGGCCGCTGCGCCACCCGTTTCTCGCCCTATTTTCTTTGCACTATTAAAATTATAAATATTGATCGTAGAGTTGGCAAAGGTTAAACTTTAAGAGATTTTCTCGTCTTTTAGGATCTTTTTCAAATTTTGAATATCTGAAATAATTTTTCGGATATTCGCTAAAAACCAAACCTCTCTTTTTTTTTTACTAAATTGCTCCATAACATTTGTAATTTTTTTGAGCGGCCTTATTAAATGAAGTACTATATTTATGCTTTTCTCTTTGTTTATCGCAACATTTCTGTGAACAGATCAGTGGAATAGCTGAGATTTTACAACTCTATGCACCGCCGTGGAGGTATATTTCACTTGCAATTCGGGCGTTTTGGACTCGATTCGCCGTGTATTAGTCGAATGCTGCCCAAACCAATTCGATTTACCCCGAGTAGACGTACCCGCCAACAACTTTGATTGAAAAGCTTTCGAGTGTCACTGTAGTGGATATTTAACTAGCGTTCTACGCAACTAACCTCGTGTTCATGTTCATATTTAGACCCACGTCTTGAAAATCTCTATTTAGGTCCCTAACTATAGCGCTAAGGATATTCCAGGAGGCGGGCAATTTTTAAATTGGTAATGTTTACTTGTGCCACTTCCTTAAGAAGTATCAAGAATTCTATTACTTTAAAATAACAAATATAATTGCCCATGAAAATATTAGGCACTTTTTAGAGTGAGAAAAATACTTGAAAATCGCCGACGTGTAATCTGACCAAACTGATTCTGTAGGTACTGACAGTCGGTAATTATCTAAAACAAAATATTTTGATATGAAATCATTATAGATTATTGCAATTTTGTTCGGTCCAACTATATTTTCCTCGTTAAAGAAATGCTTCTACATAAGGTTTTAATTAATGCGTAGTGTCCCGCAACATATTTTGTGTTTAATTTGATAAGTATTATATTAGCATGTAATAACTTTAGTGTTCAAAGAATACGTCAATATAAAAAGAAAAAAACTATTACTACAAATATAGAAAGTATGAACGCCATCCGTTTCATGGGGTGTGACGACCCACTAATAACATAGGCAGGGGAACGATTCTGGTTTTAATGCGCTAATTATTATCTACTATCGTTGATTTAATAATAGATAGCACTTTGTGATCGAAGTTTGCGATTAATTAATTTCTGAATTCAATAATCTCGTGAAGACTCGACAATTTTTTGTGATAACACTAATAAATACGAACATCGACGTATTTCTTTTTAAAAGGTAACACGTTAGTTTAGTCGAGAAACAATACGATTTGTAATTTATTTAATACTTAGTATTAAGGATGTAGCCAGGATTTCGTTATGAAATTGGAGGCAAGCAAGAGGAACTGGCAGCATGCTTGATATAAAAACATTTATTAAGCGGAAAGTAAGAGCGTAGCTGAGATTTTGTTTAAGGGGGAAACGAAAAGGATCAAAAAAATTCAAATCATCAGTTCGGAAGCTTGAAGCTTGAAACCTGCTGGGGTCAAACCCCAACATCTCCCGTATCTGGCCATACTCTTGCTCAATAACAAAATCGAAACAAGAACTAATTTAACTCTAATTATTTTTTAAACCTGAAGAATGCTGAAGCTAATTTAAGGTTGCCTTCATAATTGTCTTTTTGTGGGATCGGGGATATTTATCATTATTTTTCACATGTCTGTCCATAAATGTCGGCGTTGAGCTTGAAGTCTACATTTGTACATTATTCAAGTAAATAATTTGTTAAAGACAAATAGAAAAAAGGTCAAAAACGATAAATCGGTATGCATAAAAATGTTTGTATTTGTCTAAGCGCTAAACTTCAACACCGCTTAATGACCGTCAAACCTGGCACAGTTAAGTGTTCTTCTATGGAGAAGAATTTAATGCAATTATTTTAGGCTTTGTCCCCGACTTCTATTATTTATTATCACTGAACCATTAGATTATCACTGATTTTATTGTTATATTGCAACAGGCAAGTTCGCAAAGCAAAAAGGCGACACACCAGTCGTGAGTTATATTACACGAAATGTTGAGCCACTTTCGACACCGACATAACTTAAAATATATTTCATTTATACACCTGAAATTTTGTGTCTAGTAAGACTACTTTTCTAATTATGAAATCCCAAATTTTAATAAAATAAACCTCTTACCATCGACAAAATAATGACGTTCGGAAATAACTATTTCTGTCTTTGGCTGACTGACACACTCACAAAAGTTTAGACTACTTTCTGGAACAATATCAGCTGAGTGTGGTCATTAGTTCACTTAAGATCGAGCATAGACAAAAAGAGGGAATAATGGAAGATATTGATATCTATAATCATTATGATTATTATGATATTTATGATGAATTTTTCGCTCCGGTGACTAAAAACCTCGAAAGAAATAAAAAATATTTAGAAATTTTCGTGTATATTTTATATATGTCAAAGCTAAATACTTCAAACATTAAAAATTATTATTCAGATTTTGCCGATGATACTTACAATCTGGATTTGAATTATATTCTCGTGTTATCCGATCCTATGCTACGCGCTTTGATTTAAGGATGTTAGTGCTCGTATCCTTGCATTCGACTATGTTTTTATATTTGCTTAAGATGCTTGAAAAATATTTTTTCTCTAATACTGGGAATATGTGTTTTTTATTCATTACAGAAATAAAATAATAACTGCACACAAAAATACTAGGAAGCAAAAAATTAATTAACTTTTATAATCTTTTTCCAAAATGTACTCTTGTAGTTCACAACACAATAAACAGCCATAAACACTGCACCAATGGCGCACGACAACGTTACGTTCCGACAAAATAAAATATTCATACAAAAATATGTTAGTTAACATTATCTACTAATATGTGCATTAAATGCATTGAAACATAACAATAAAATAATGACTTTTATGATTATAATATTTATAATGATTATATAATGCCATTAATATAATAATTTTCATTTATATTGTATTACTGATGTCATTTTTTGATTTTTTTCCTGTAATGGAACGTTACTAGTTCGTTCCGACAAAATAAAATGTTCATTCTTTTTGACAGATACTTATGATACTCTACTTGAGTTAGACATCATATGAGTATGACTTAGGATTGGTTTATTATTCGTCCATGACTTAAAACTAATATTGACAGCTGAGATGTTATCGTTTGATATAAGTCTTAAGATCTAATGTGAGAGTGATTTATTAATACGAGCCTGGTAACTTAAGAAGTTAAAAATTAGCGTAGAGGTAGCTTAATGGACGTGCTTATAAACGTACCTTAATCTAGATAATGTAGTGTGATAAATTGTATCCTAAATTAAGCAATATACTAATGCCAATAAAAGGAAAAGTTTTTTTCAAATCGGTCGATTAGTTTTTGTGTGATGCGAAAACAAACAATCATACAAATATACAAACTGACAAAAAGTTTAAAAGTACCTGTATTTGGATCCATATGGTGCATATGGAACCTATAATATACTTATTTTAAAAAATATTTAAAACACATATTTATCTTCCTTACGATTTTATTAGCATATTGATAAAACGGAAATGCCTTAGCCTGATTAAAAACACTTTGGAAACTTAAAATGGGATATTTTGTTTATAAGTTATCTACCTTGCTTCTGTATAATTTTCAAAAGTCTAAAAATATGAATTAGTACATAAGTATACACATACGTCTTTTCCTCAACTCATTCGGTTTATCAGGCAGGCACCGTTTCAAAAACATTTAATACCGTCGATATAAATTAATGTTCCTTTAATAAAATTTCCTGTCTTAAATAGTCAAAGTATTGCATCTACTTTACCTCCGTGTTGCATAGCTGCTCATTAGGTGAGGTTAGTGACAGTCGATGTATGTATTAGAAATATGAAACTTGAAATGTAGCTGCCTTTATGTCATAATTTAATTCGAGTTTACAATTTATTTCGTTAATAGATAACTACAAATTTATGCTACAAATATTTGGATGGATTTGAAACTTGGCAAATTATAAATTGAATATCATTTAAACTAATAAATTTCCTTTGAAATAAATTTAAGAACGCCTTTCTATTTTGTAGCAATAATTTAAGAAAGTTTTAAGGAATTTGACCTTTTTTTTCACATTCATGTTATTATTGGAAAATAACTTGCTGTCAGTTACATTTACATATATTAGTGTGTTTCAGGTAAGTTAAGCATATTTTATGGAGGACATTTGCATTTCTCGAGACTCTTGTACCACGATTGAACCAGAAGAGTAAGAGGAAAATAAATATATCTCTCTGTAAATCGTTAATGTTTTTATCTAGAGAGAAAAAAATATTTCCATACTAGTACATACCGTGTACACACATATATGCCGAAATATATGTATATATTTAAGGTGCTTCGTTTGAGGGGACTATTTTTTTTCTCGCTCCATTGACAGAATATCATTCTAAACATATTTAAAAAATTCTCACCAAAGATGAGCTCTTAATTTTAATTTTGAGTACTCGCTAAATGAATTTGAAATTTTCCCATTTAATTAATGTGTAAAATTATTATTGTTTTTTCAATTATCTGTATCTTCGCGACATTTCATATTATTCAATTGACCATGCGCGGAAATTGTAGAGGAATCCATTCTCTTTAAGAATCTTACAACTTATATTCAATCTATGAACTACGTCGCCAATAAAAAATTGTAAAGTTGATTTTTGCTCAAAAATCACGGTTTTTTTTCTAATTTTCTCCAAGTCTTTTTTAGGCAAAATTTTATAGAGGGTTTTTTGTAGCGAATTTCATTTTCTACCAAAAATCTTCAAAATGTTTAAAAATTTGAAAAAAGTTATCAGAAAAGTCAGATAATTCAAACTAAAGGTTAATAAATGAACTACAAAATACATTTGAACAAATGAAATTATCAGTAACAGTTCCGAAATTATACGAAAAAAGTGAATAAATTCAGATTTTCGTGATAATGGAAAGAATTTTCAATAGCATATATGTACACACATATATATGCTATTTTGTTGCCATTTTGTATGTAGTGACAATGTAAATTTTGGGATTTTTGATCAAAAACTGTGACAAGTAGTTTTGACAGTCTTCTCTTCATGTTATCCTAATACTGCCTTAAAATTCTGAAGAGGCCGAAGCAGGTGAAAATCTGAGGGTGCAAGGTCAGCTATATGGTGCATGCATCAACACTTTCCAACCAGACTTTCTCAATATTTGCTGAGTGGCCAGAAATATATGTGGTCCGGTGTTATCATGGTGAAAAACCACACCCTTTCTGTTGATCAATTCTGGCCGTTTTTTCTGTACTTTTTGCTTCAGTGTCATCAGCTGTTGGCAATAGAGATACGAATGATGGTTTTGCTCGGCCATAATAAGCCATAAAAGTTCATAATAAATAATGCCCTTCCAATCCCACCATACACATAGCATCAACTTATTGTGAATTAATCCAGCTTTCGCTATAGTCTGTGGAGCTTGTTTGCCTTTTGTCCATGATCTTTTTTGCACGTTCTTGTAGGAAATCCATTTTCCATCACCAGTGATCAATCTTTTCAAAAACTGTTCGGTTTCATTACGTTTGAATAGAGAAAGGAAAATAATATACGATTTGTTATATTTTTTTTAGTAAGCTCGTGTGGGTCCCAAGTATCGAGCTAACTTTTTTCAAATGGATCAAAGCTGTTCTGTGGTTAATCCCCAGATCTTCAGCTATGTCGCAAGAACTAATATCTTGATCTTGCTCTAATTTTTTCAAAATGACTTCGACTTTATTCGTATCAGGTCGACCAGAGCGAGGTTCGCGTTTTTGTCGCATTTTTCCACTTGTGTCGAATTAATCCCTTTTTTATAATATAACTTCAAAATGTATCAAATTTCTACGTTAGATTCATTCATTTTAGTGGATAGAAAAACAATAGAAAAATAGCGGGACACCGTTTTTACTTTTAATTCTCATTTCTTTAAAATGTCTCTATATAACGGTATCAAAACTAACCAGATACAAACAACACAACCAGATTTTACTTCAACTTTTTACTAATAAAATACGAAAAAACTCTTTTTACGACCTAATACGTTGCAAGGACATGGCCTGCATCAAGAACATCAAGAACGTGACCGGTATCGGAATAAGGAACAGACCTAGATCAGATTGGGAGCGGGATCGGGATCCAGAGTGAGCTACTACTAGCGGATACTACTAGATACTACAAGCGGAATCTCTTTAGATCAAGACAGGAGTCAAAAGCGCCACCACCATCGAATTCGAGAGTGGGACAAATTGGCATCGAGAATATTATCGGGATGAAAATCAAGAACTATACTGTTGTTGGCCTCGATCATAATTTAGAGCTTGATAGGTCGACACACAAGATGAAACAATTAATTCTATGTTCACGCGGGCAGAGCCGTGGGCGGAAGATAGTTTAATTTACAAACCTTTATTCGTCTTTTCAACGTGCCTGTTGTAGGTAGAGATTATCTTTATTACTATTAACCGCGTTATAAATCGGAATCAGTGATAAAAATTAATTATAAAACTTGAACGTAGTGTATCTATTAATAAACAAAGAGGTATAGATTGTTGTTTATCTCTTCTGATGTCATTCTGATCTAAATTATTTGTTTGGTGTTTTGGCCTGTACAAGGAAAAAACAATAAGAATTGCTTTGTTTCATTTTAATTTATCAGCACAAGGAAGTCGGGGCTTACCTTCATAGTTACATGAGTAATTCTCAAGTATTTGTCAGACTTTTCCTTGTTTCATTACGAACGAATTTATTGGCAGAGTTACCGCACTCCCGAGCTCGATTGGACGTGGTTGTCGGTAGTTACAAATATAAATTTAATTCAAGTTGAATATGTTGACTAGATTTCATTTTAAAAATATGTATTTACAAATCAACATATATATATTAGTGATGATAATACATTTATCGCAATTCACCGTCGCAGCTTCTCATGTAAGTATTATTTAATTTTTAAATATTTATAATTCTTATCGTTCGATTAACTATTGTTAGAAGACATGTTTTGTATTAATAATATAATATGTGTATGTAAATAAAAAAAATAAGACGTTCAAGGTGTATTTTCATATTTAAAAGTTGCACTTACTGACTGATTTATGAAAACGTATTTAAATGTATTTAAGATTGTAAATCAGCGAAAGTATTTTACTTTCGCTGATTTACAATCTTGACATTTGGCAAGCAAGTATAGATTTTCTGAAAATAATTAGTATAAAATCACGTGTGAAATTATAACAATAATACATAATAATAAGCGTATTAGGAGATAATTTTATCAACGTATGCAAGCGTCTGTAAAATAAAAGTTTGTCACTTACTTTTATCTGTAATATTGTATAGAACATTAAGTACACAAGTACAGCTTGCACTTGAGTTTTTTTTAATAAAACAAGAAAATAGTGTTTTAAATACATATTTTTTTAAATTATCGTATCATAAAGTTTCTGTACATTAATTAACATCATAAATAGGTATTTAAATCTCTATTTTTGCAAGCTCTCGTCATGTCACCTTTTTTTACTTTGTCTTTTCTTTCATACATAAATTAAAAATTTTTTTTTTTGAAATTAAAACGCTGTAATTGTGTAACTAATTTCTGTTTGTACGCGAAACAACATTCTTTATCTGAAAAAACCATTTCAAATGGCGAGTGCCGAAATAAATTTATAATACCCAAAAAAATCTATGTTTCAAATTATCAACAAAGTGTACTATTAAAAAGATGTAAATAAATTTGCCATATTATTTATAAGGTACAGATCGAATACGACATTATTACGAATGGCATTACATTTTACATGTGGTTTTTTACAATAATATGAAAACAATCATTGCTCGTGTACATTTCGTAATAAAACACATATATAATATTTCACAAAAAATATAAGTTTAAGAATATGCACCATTGAATACTAAAGATTATTACTTTTTTTTTTTCTTAATGTCAAATAGCAATATGCACTCTTAATCATACATAAAACATACGTACGTTAATTTTTTTTTTTAATAAAGTATTTAATATTTGTCTGATTTTGTTATAGAAATATACAATTTTTAATCGTTTGATTTTGTCAAAGTTCAATCGTTTCATATGAATTTTTACAACATTGAAACTTCATTTTACATGTCCTTGATTTCGGATGAATGATTATTCTATAAAAAATAATAAGCGACTTGTTTTTTTATGTTATATTTTCGTCGTATTTAAATATGAGTTTCTTATTTCAAAATAAAGGAATGGTACGTCTTGATAATTGCTAGTTTATTCAATGTCAATATCCACGATGATGATACTGAATAATAAGCTACTATAAAATTCTTCTGAAAATATTACCATACACAATCATCAATCCTAGCTCATAGTGATACGAGTGTTAATATATTGGGAGCTAAAGGGTTCAACCACATCACTGCTGTAACGTATTCTTCCAAAAACTTGGTATATAAGGTCGAGGGAATTTAGGCCGTATAGTTTTCATGCTGTCCCAGTGCGGGTTTGGGCTACTTACGACTGTTGTCACCAATGAGGTGACGATTTCCGTCGATGGTTTAACGTGCTCCCGGAGGCGCGGTGCGACTGGTTTTGTTTAAATATAACAGAATAACAACAATTTAATATGGTAAATAATTCCATTGCGGCTGACGCATCGGCCTCTCCCATAGCAATCCATTGTTATTGCTTATAGAGATCGGTCATCCCCGTGACTCATTCTGCAAGTGAAAATTTCCTCAACGGAAAGGGCTAAATTAATTGGCAATTTATTTGTTAGTCATATTTTCTTTATGCAATTTTGATTTAACGGGCCGTTTATGATGCTTTTGCTACGACCAAACTTACATTCGAAAATTATTGGAATTTCCGATTGATTGAGTGATTGTAAAAAATCAAGTTGAACTCGTGAATAGAGGTTTTTTCACAATAGGAATATTTAAAAATAACTAGGCTGAGTTTTTAATGGTTTCCAATGAAAATAAATAGAGACTGGAAAAAAACGCTGTTTTTTTTTTTCGAGAAAATTAATACGTCTTAAAATTTTGATTTATTTTTCGTGAGATCCTTAATGATCACTATATTAGATCCATAGTGATATTAGTTCGTTTGGTTTCCCTTAAAGAGAAATAAGTCATAAACATATTTAAAGGAAAAATCAATTTATAAGCTAAATTTATAAATACTAGGGTGGCCCAATAAAAAAAATGTTTTTTTTTTCGAGTCTCATATAAAAATATCTAAGTTTACAATGTTTTTGAGTCTCCTCCAAACGGTAGCTCACAAAAAAATTGTAAGGGTGGCTCTAAATTTTTAAAAATTTCTAAAATCGTCAAATTTCGATATTTCTTTGTTGTTAATTTTTTTTTTCGTTATTTCATTTTTTTCTACAAGAAAAATGATAAAAATCCTGAAAATCTCAAGTCAAAATTTGAATATATAAAGATTACTCCAAAGTTTTTCCAAGTTTCCAAGTCAAGTACTTGTACGAGATTCGAAAAAAAAATTTAATATTTTTGGGCCGCCCAAGTAAATACGAATGAAGTAAAGTTTAGTTTTATAGATTTAAAATTGAAATATTGTTAACAAGTAGTTTTCCTTATTTTCAGAATGCCCCAGTAATTGCTGTAGCTCAAGGCAGACTAAGAGGCCAAATTAAAGAGTTGGCTGATGGAACTTCTTATTACAGCTTTAAAGGAATCCCTTACGCTGAGCCACCTGTAGGACAGTTAAGATTCAAGGTGCTCCTATTAATATCAGTTCCCTTTTACAGAATATTCGGAGTAATATATTTAATATTTTAATTTGTACCAATTTTTATGATTGATTTCAACATCTTAGTTAGCTAAAAGTACACAGTGCTACATTAATGTTACGTGCTTTGCTGTATTACATAATTTTAAATTAATTAACATTTGCGCTTTTTAGGCTCCAGTTCCTAAGGCACCCTGGCGAGGCGTTTATGATGCAAAAGACCATGGGCCTATTTGTCCTCAGTTGGGCTTTATGTCTACGAATTTAGAAGGCAACGAGGACTGTTTGTTTTTGAACGTGTACACTAAACGTATTCAGCATAAATCCGGTAAACGAGCACCCGTTATGGTTTTCATTCATGGCGGGTCTTTTATGACCGGTTCGGGAAATTCAGATTTTTATGGGCCAGAATATTTAATACAACACGATGTCATATTAGTTACCCTGAACTATAGACTTGAAGTATTCGGATTTCTTTCTCTAGATATAGAAGAGGTCCCCGGAAATGCGGGTTTGAGAGATCAGGTATTAGCTTTGCAGTGGATAAAGAGAAACATAGCTCAGTTCGGCGGCGACCCGAACAATATCACAATATTCGGAGAAAGCTCTGGAGCTGGCGCAGTCACTTTTCATTTAGTGTCGCCTTTAGCCAACGGGTTATTCAATAAAGCTATAACTGAAAGTGGTGTGTTTCTAAACGACTGGGCTGATCCCACTGGGGGTCGTCAAACAGCTTTCAGGCTCGGTAAGCATCTGGGTAAAGAAACGAATGATCCAAAGGAACTTTTGACCTTCTTAGAGAATGCACCAGTAAGAGACTTGGTTAATATAACATTTACTGATCTGTCGTTGGAGGAGGAATATAGAAACCTCCCGGTTTTTTTCCGACCTGTTATAGAAAAAAAGTTTCCGAACGTGAAATCTTATCTTGATAAGCCACCGATGCAGTCGTTATTAAAGAATGAGGTAAACAAAGTGCCCATATTGGTTGGATACAACAGCGCTGAAGCTATAATAATGCTAGATTACAACTATGCCAGAGCTGGTTTTGTGAACCAAAATTTCGAGTATAAAGTTCCAAGTGACCTAGCTAAGACAATAAGCGAAGCTAAGTCCATAGAGTACGGTCAGAGGATAAAGTCATTCTATTTTGGCGGGTCAGATATTTCCGAGAGTACTCTGAAAGAACTCTCTGAACTCGACTCGGACATCCATTTTATATACAACATACATCGATTCCTCGACATATACAAGAGGACAACCCGAATGCCTGTGTACATGTATGTCTTTTCCTGTGACACAGAATTGAATTTGTTTAAAAAGGCATCAAATCATACAGATATAGAGGGCGCTTGTCATGCGGACGAGTTATTTTATTTGTTTAGTAGCGATCTAACAACAAATTTGGTTGCTAACGATACAAATTTACAAAGTGTTATACATATGGTCACTAAGCTTTGGACGAACTTTGCAAAACACGGGTGAGTTATTTTTATTTCTTTTATTTTATTATTAATATTTGGTGTACATCCATGATATGTATATACGCATAGAATTCTTTTCTAGATACAAACAGGCATTTCTATTGTTTTATTGCATATCAAAAGAAGTGTTTGTCCGTATTTGAAAATAAAACACATTCTCTATTGTAAAATTAGATTTTGTGCCGAATGCAATCAAAGTTATAATATTTTTCGCGTCGGTCTTATAAAATAATTTATTTAAAAAAAGCATTAATCCAATTAATTTATAATTTGTGCACATTGCAGACAGAATGTAGAACCAGCTTTGGGCACGCAAAATTAAAATATTCAGCTCGTAAAAAGTGGAAAGGGGTCTTTAGGAATCTTTAGAAGTATTTGAAACATAATTTAATTTTTCATATAAAGGAATAAAAAATGGTATTATAAAGGAGAACAAGTGTGTCCAAATTTTGTACCAATCTAAAAAAAAGGAATAACCAAAAATTAGTCCCGAAAGATCACTCGAGATATTTTTTATTCATCGACGAATTTTTATATTCGTTCTGTACGATCATTATTGTGTCATGAATTGGTAACGACACCTATTGCAATAGGAACGAGCATCAGGATCGGGCTCAAAATTGGGATCGGTATCAGTAGCGGGCTTAAATTCTGGTTCAGGTTCACCATAATTGCGTGGAGTTTATTAAGGTATTAGGAATCTTTTCTGTGTCTACGCGGGCAAAGTCCAGGTGAAAAAAAATGAAAGAAACATAAGACTATTATTTTATTAATCTTATTAAATAATAGTAGGATACAATTTAAGACACTGTTGGTTTATGCGGTTAGTCTGTGGAAGCTAATGTTCAGATTGCGTTTACAACTTACATTTACTAGTCGTCTTGCTTGTCCTCGACTTGTGTGCTTATAGCTACGTTGACTTGTTTTTCTTGTCCGTTCAACTTATATGTATATGCATAAGAGATATCTCGTTCGTTTGGATCAATATCCAGTTATTTAATTTATATCAACGAAATGTGATTAATCTCATATAGTTTGAAATTGTCACGATAGCTAAATGCTTATAAAATAGTACGAGTTAGATTCATATATGTAAGTAATTGTGTTAATTAATTATTTTAATGAAATAATAAATTACTAATTAATGGAAATTATTCTATTAACATGGAGGTTGGTTTCCGGAGTCGAAATTTACTACTCCCTTTTCTATAAAACAAGGAGTAAGGATTTTATCTGAGTACCTGCTCAAGACAGAAACATCGAGCTAGAAATTGCTTCAGAATTTTTATTATTTAATACATGTGTAAATATACAAAAACTTTAATAATGTTGTTTGGGCACCAATATGTTCCATACGATCGCTTATTTTTTTTTTAATTGTATTTTATAAATTTTACTTCGTTATATTTCACATCGTTTTTCTTTCAGTAGTTGCAGAATTTGAAATTTTAAGAGGCAACTTATTTATTTTGCAGAAACAGCGTGCCAGATAATACCCAGAGTGTGCAGTGGCATCCATATACAACGGAAAGCAAGGAATATTTATCTATAGATCTGCAGTTAAAAATGGGAAAGTTTTCTAACAAAAACAGGATAAATTTTTGGAACACATTGTATTCCGAGGCGAACCTTCCAGTCGTGTCCGAAAGCATAGAATGTCAATAAAATACAATTGATGTCGATAACTTGTATTTATAACTTGTTACACTTGCTAGCTGTCAAAGCTCATCAAACTACTTTCAAGATGAGAAATTAAAATATACCACATATATATACCTATACTTGACCCTTAATTGATTTTTTCTTTATTTTTCCTATTTAACGCCACCTGTACGAAGTATACGAGTATTTTGACTAGATAAAACGCGAGCAGGAGCACGAGGCAGACCGCCGCGAGGCAGACGGCCAGCACGTCCAGCAGCAGCAGCTGATGCACGGGCATGTCCCTCGCGGGCGAGTGCAGCGCGGCGGCGGGCCCGAGGCGCGCGGCGCGCTCCACCCAGTACACGGCCGTGTCCAGCGGCGGCGCGGGCCGGTCCCGCCATATCGTTGATAATTTCGCCGCACTTTCGCGCATCCTGAAATTTTAATCGTCGGTTCCTTATCAGCCATTTAAATAAAAAAAAATAAAAAAATAGCTAATCAATCGGGACTGCTGAGAGTTACGAATATCAGTGTTTTTATTTTGAAGATTTTCAAACTAATTAATAATATCAAAAATTGTAATATAATTTATAGAACGAAATCATTTACATTAGTCTGATTTTCACATCCATCGGCACTCTGAGCAACAATTATGTACATTTTTATATGGTTTATTGTTATAATGTCAGTAAAATACAATACAAACCCTATAATAAGGTGTGTATTGTATTATATTGTAAAATGCAATGACATTGAGGATTTTAAATTTATTGGTCTTGATCAGCCCGTCGCGTGTTTAGATTGAAGAATAAAAACCCTGATGGGTTTGTGTTGTAAAATTTAAGCATTTTAATTTAAACAAAACAACATTTGAATGAAGTTGCATTTAAATTAAATTTAAAATGTACTGCAACGAGGACAATCGACATGGTAATCATGTCGTTGTCGTCAATGAAAATGTTATTTTGAGGTAAAGATTAAAAAAAAAATTTGGGGTAGTTTTAATCTAAAGGTTATTATGATAACAAATTGAAACTTCATTTATGTTGAATTATTCATTTGATCTTATATGCATTAATGCATTCACGTAGTATTTTTTACGATAATTTTTCACATATGTGTTAATATATAACGAAAAGGATCAATTTAATGCATTCCTTAAAACATTAATGTTTGCAAAGCTAGCATGGCCAAATGAGGAGAATCACTAAACATTTTTTTTAATTTATTATTAAGTAGGTACTAATTTAGTGCCAAAACTAAAATTTACCGCTCTAGAAGATAGGCGCAAAATACTGCTAATTTTTAATTAAGTTAGCAGTGTACATCACGATGAGCACAATATAGCTCGAAGTTTAGATGCTAATAATTTAGTATACAATTAGTGCTGGCTATATAGCCAGATTTTGTTTGTTCACTAATCTTTCTCTCATAACGAAATATGGATTTAGGGTTTCGTAGTCAACCATGAACCCTTATAGTTTCGTCATGTCTCTTTGTTCGTTCGTCTGTATGCTGTGTGTCCACTTCTTAGCTCAAAAATTCTTAGTACTACAAAGCTGCAATTTGGTTTGTGTACACATATTAATTACGCCGACAAGGTGGTAAAACGAAAAGTGGGGATGATTATTTTTTCTTATTAACCCATGGTGCGGGGTATCATTCGATAGCTCATTTGAAAATATTTAGGGATTCATTTGCAAAACATTAAGCTTTAAAGTGCTAATTTTTGGAAAAGTTAAGTGACCCCTGTTGCTAGCTAAATGGTTATTCTGGGATACGTGAAAAAATTCATGGCAGTAGTGCATACAGCGAAATAAAAAGAAAAAAAACTATCACAACTACGTAGGCTTTACAAGTTAACGAGTAATAGTCGACCAACTTATAAGATGTACTTGGGGAAGTAAAAGAAAAATTTCGTACAAATTCCATAGAAAAATACTTAGTTGCTTAAGTAAAATAAGCAGTAAATATAAGTTTATGAACCACGTAAAATTTTATAATAAACTTCCAGCTGAAATTCAAAATGTGCCATTTTATGAATTTAAACGTTGCGTTAAAAGAAAGTTATAAGCAACGGCTATTATACTGTGTCTGAATATGTTAATAAAAAAACCCATGAGTTGAACTGCTCGGCTATCAGGTTGCTCCATGTTATTACTAATTGTTGTACTAGATTATTATTTATTCAATATTTTGTATTGATGAGTAAAAACGAGCAACCCTTGAGTTTCTTGCCCATTCTTCTCATGGTGATTCAGCATTTGGAATGGGTGGTAATTTTAATGTCAAAAACAGTTGTTTATGACGCATTTCAAGTGTAATTTCTATTACCTACGAAATAAAGATATTTTTCGTTTGATTTGATTTATGAAAGTATAAAGCACCTTCAATACCCGACCCTTGTGGGCTCGTTTTTCAACGTTCTTAGCCATTAAATCGTGAAATCGATCAATAGGTTCATAGTTCAAACAAAGATCCCTTCTAAGTCTGCATAATGTAACAAACAACTACGGAATCGTAAACTACGCGTAGCCCAACATGCACTTGGCTACTATAACATTCATAGGAAGTTGTTGGGTAGATAATTGGTAACTTCTTGGATAATTGCTTAGCTGGGGGTACAGCATAATTGCTTACCGTGGGTAATTATTTAGTGCTCAACGTGCTCAATTATTGCTAACCATATACGAGAGAAACATTAGCAATTTTTTATTTTATTTCTTGATACTACGAGTATTCACTGCAACTATAACACTTATAGCAAGTTGTCGGGTAGACAATGGGTATCTTCTTGGATAATTGTCCAGAGATATGAGTAATTATTTAGTGCTCAATAAGAGGGAAACATTAGCAGTTTTTTATTTTATTTCTTGACAATACGCGTATTCACTGCTACTATAACACTTATAGCAAGTTGTTGGGTAGACAATGGGTATCTTCTTGGATAATTGTCCAGAGATATGAGTAATTATTTAGTGCTCAATAAGAGGGAAACATTAGCAGTTTTTTATTTTATTTCTTGATAATACGCGTATTCACTGCTACTATAACACTTATAGCAAGTTGTCGGGTAGACAATGGGTATCTTCTTGGATAATTGTCCAGAGATATGAGTAATTATTTAGTGCTCAATAAGAGGGAAACATTAGCAGTTTTTTATTTTATTTCTTGATAATACGCGTATTCACTGCTACTATAACACTTATAACAAGTTGTCGGGTAGACAATGGGTATCTTCTTGGATAATTGTCCAGAGATATGAGTAATTATTTAATGCTCAATAAGAGGGAAACATTAGCAATTTTTTATTTTATTTCTTGATAATACGCGTATTCACTGCTACTATAACACTTATAGCAAGTTGTCGGGTAGACAATGGGTATCTTCTTGGATAATTGTCCAGAGATATGAGTAATTATTTAGTGCTCAATAAGAGGGAAACATTAGCAATTTTTTATTTTATTTCTTGATACTACGAGTATTCACTGCAACTATAACACTTATAGCAAGTTGTCGGGTAGACAATGGGTATCTTCTTGGATAATTGTCCAGAGATATGAGTAATTATTTAGTGCTCAATAAGAGGGAAACATTAGCAATTTTTTATTTTATTTCTTGATAATACGCGTATTCACTGCTACTATAACACTTATAACAAGTTGTCGGGTTGACAATGGGTATCTTCTTGGATAATTGTCCAGAGATATGAGTAATTATTTAGTGCTCAATAAGAGGGAAACATTAGCAGTTTTTTATTTTATTTCTTGATAATACGCGTATTCACTGCTACTATAACACTTATAGCAAGTTGTCGGGTAGACAATGGGTATCTTCTTGGATAATTGTCCAGAGATATGAGTAATTATTTAGTGCTCAATAAGAGGAAAATATTAGCAATTTTTTTTGAGTTTAAGTGAATCTTAAAATAAAACTACGTAGAATGCTTTACATGCCGAATTAGGGAGTTACTTTGAAATTATTTATAACTTTTTATGAATTGGCTTACTCTGGACTGAGAACTTTCTGCAATGCCTGCTGCAACGAGGCCTCGGTGAGGTCTCGGTAGGGCAGCACGGTGGCGAGTCCCGCGGCGGCGGCGGCGGCCGCGTTGCCCGGCTGGTCGCCGAAGAATGGGATCACGACCATGGGCACGCCCGCGTCCACCGCCTCCGTCATGCCCAGCAGTCCTCCGTGTGCTATGAACGCCACGACTTTTGGATGATCTGTAAACATTATTAGTAGAGCCTAGTGAAAGTCTACACTGTGTTTACATGTATGGTAATGTTTATTTAAAGACTAAAACACTCGTTTTTGACACTAGTTCTATGTATAGTTACATGTAATAAAAAAATGCTTTGAATTTCATTGATTCCTCGAGAATCTTTGTTCTGTTTTGTGATATTTGTGCAAATATCGCAATGTATGTTTATCTCACATCCATTATTGCAGTTCGTGTCCTTAGATAAGAATAGTAAATTCATCAATCATTTGTTCGTTTTAATTCAATCAAATTGAAATTGGAATCAGACATATTTTTTTTACAAAACTCGATTGCAAAATACATAAAAGATACGAGTACGTGTAACCTTTACACGCAATCGAAGTATATTTTTTTTTACTTAGCGTTATGACAGATGTTACGTATTAAACTTTAACAGTATAGATAGCGATCAGAACCGTAATTAGAATAGAGATCACCGATACAGAAAAATTAGAGGATTCATTCTATGCCTCTTTAAGAGGAGCTGCAGATAGCTAGTTACTGATGAGTTAATTATTAAAAAACATATTAGAGCTTTACATGTGATGTTCCGTTTTTAAATGTGCGTCAATTTGAATATGAATATTTATGGTTTGGCGACGAATTCGAAATTCAAATTATAAATGCGGAAACTGTGTAAACGGAATATCAATTTAACTGATCGTTCTATTTCTCTTCGAAAAAACTTTCAAGTTAGGTAGGTGTTCTCAAGTCGCGTTTAAAGAAGTTTTCCTTTAAAAAGAAAAAAAAAAACTGCTTAAATACTCGTAAATTATAAAATTGTAATACCTATTTTTTTTATAAGTAGGTTTTCAAAACGTCGATATCGGCCAACCAAGCGAGATTTACGACGCGCAAATGTCGATGACAGATGCCGCGTCAGATTTAGTTGCATTTTAATTTGTTCGAAATTACGCCGACGTACTTATCATACGGATGCACGTGTTCGTGTATTGGGGGCAATGATATTGTATATGATCAAAACAAAGTGCTTCGGTCATGAGTCAAAGGTAGACAGTTGCACTCATTGCCCCCCTCCCCTCGCCCCGTAGTCTACATTGACTATGAACAATATTTTCTGTTCAATATTTTTTTGCTCTTTTTAATGTTCTAAATGTTTTAACTATTTATTTCTTTTCTCATTAATTAATATCAAACTTGCAGTGTTATTTAACTACACGCAATAGTTTTGTTATCAGGATTAAACATAATGCACATGGTTTATCGTTTTATTGAATGAGGTTTGTCGTTTTATTTGTACTGATTCCAAAATACCTTAGTATCTTAACATAAAAGTCGTTTGGTAATCACTTATTGTGGGTCCCATTAACAAGCTCAGAGTCTTTCAAAGTGTGATCTTACTGAGGTTGCTGCTTGAGAACTTTTCTTTATTAGGGGCAATCGATTTGATCGATCGAATCGATCTGGATTCTGAAAAACCTGTTCAATATGATATAAATTTTTTCTCGTCTTTACCGCTATTTTGTATTTTACGGCTGCCATTCTACATGCCCTGGCCTATAATCATTGCATGGCTTAGACAAAGCGATAGACACCTCATTAATCAAAATCCATCCAGCCCTTGTTATGCTTTGAGGGTATAAAAAATCCTACATACATACGAACCCAGACACGGCTGAAAAACATGACAGTGATTTATTAGTGTGAGATTGAATGGTGTGAATCGTCAAAGTGGTTCTTAGAAGATGTAATAATTTCAATTTTATTTTCATTTGTCTTTTGAAATTATTTTTAAATTTCAAGTATTATGCATTTTTGGAATCGCCTTTTAAAACCCTCTATTGTGATACATTACTCGATGAATTTGGAAGAAAAAACCTTTTAAAGCGGCCAAAGACCAGACATTTTAATTTTTTGTAATTTTAATACATATGTACCCAGTGAAATACTTTCGCTACCAAGGCAAATCTAACGACGTATAACACATCTATAACTGCTTTATAAGTTTAGTAGCTACGAGGGAACATAGAAACGGACATACATACCTACAGGGTAAACACATAACTCACCTTTTGAACTTCGCCGCAGTCGGGTAAAAAAAAAACCATAAAAATTCCCAACGCTAAACAGTCAAAAATAGAAAGAAATAAATATTTATGTGCTAAGGTTTTTTATAATAATTTCATATTCACAGCAATCGATGTTAGCACAAAATAAGTACGCATATACTGATATAAGTGCATAGCAGGTATACTTATTTTGTAGTGTTAGCCAACTGGTGCTACAGGCACTCTAGGATTGTAAAAAAATTAATTCACTGATTAGCCCCATTTAAAATAATGTAAAAAATAAAGGTATCATTGCTATGATTAAACGTCGATGTTTTCCTTTATGTAGAATTTTTCGTATTCCTCTTAGAAAGAAAAGGGCTTTTGGAATAGTTCTTAAATATTGAAAAAAATCTCATACGCGATTTGTATGGCTGTAAACATTTGATTCAGTAACTAACGAAAGAGCATTCTATTGTAATTTTCACTAACGATTGCAGGCTTGTGTATAATTTGTGAGTGATTTGTGCGAATTTCGAAATGTAACGTAACCATATACGCCTCCGTGAAGAAAATCGATCTTCCGAGAGACACCTTCGTTAGTTGTGTGTAGATATGTGTAAAATTATCGTATGACAACATTGTCGCTTTAATAGCCGTAAAAAGAGTGCCCTTAATAGCCGTTGTTATATCTACAAAAAGTTAATTCAAACTGTCTAATTAATTGATATGGACGTATTAAAATAATAAGTGACGTGAATGTAGATAATAGAGTATAAGTTTACGTGAAATTTTGAAAAATAAATTAAAATAACATTTTTAATTTTATAATTGTTCTTGATTTTATTGCAGCGATGTCCCGAGTGCTACGACGCAACTAGGCGTAGTCGTTTTGTTCCAATCTCATCCTCGGTCTCGAATTCGATCGTGTTCATTTTGTTGTTCTTTCGACCGATTTCCGAGCCGTTTCCGAGCCGTTTCCAATCTGAGGCGCGATTCTATTACGAAACTCGAACCCGACTCTGCTTCCGTATCGATTTGGATAAAAACTGCTTTCTGTACGTTCAGTAATGTTGAATGGATTAAATGCATACCGATAAAATATGTCGATAGAGCTCAATATCCTGAAGCAAAATAGCACCTACCTGCTTTCGACCGCAGAATTCGATGGTTACGAGACCTCATAAAATTCCTAGATCAGCTCGAGAAAAGAGATATCCGCGAGAGGTGACCGAACTTTTTAAAGCTATTGTACATATTTCCTATAGTAAACCGTGTAGTATCCTTTGCTGTAATGAAACTATAACACTTTACCCGTCAATATATGTAATAACTAAGACACTACTAATGCATATGTAGCTTTTAATATCATCAACAAGACTGGGAGTGATTGACATTTGAACCGGGATTGAGAATCGGATCGGTATTGAGATCAGGAGGAAATTAGGAGCGGGACCGTGTTCTGGTTCACGATAAGTTCGATATATAAAACACGTGTTGATGCATTTCATATAAAACGTAATCAAATCCGTGGTTGACAATCAATCTGTTTCAGCTTAACACGAAATATGTAGAGATAAATATGGAATACTTTTATACGTACATGTACTTGATCCGTTTGTTTTAAAAGATCTCAATGGATTCGCGAGAAGAAAAATGCGTTAGTCGATCAGATTTCCTGAATACGAAGTAGTCGATTTTGTAATACGACTAACAAAGGATAATAAGCAATAACACAACGAAAGATACGCAATTTGCTTATTAAGTTTCTTATGTCAGAGACGAAAATGATCTGTCTTAATGTCTGTACATAACATCTAAATACAATATTACAGGTTTCTTGTTTCTAAATGGTTTAAGTTCATGTAAAAGTTTTTTTTAAACATGGAGACCTGTCAGAGGGTATAGTTTTAATCATTCTTAAAGTAGATCAATAACGTAATTGAATTTTTATTATTCATTTTTAGACATGTCATGTTAAGTGACGCATTATGCTTACCACAACGGTTTTAGTAAACAACTTCTAGATCCATATTTTCAATAAAAATTATATCAATCAGCAGTTTGTAATGTGTCATTATAGAGTAAGAAAATAATATTGCTTGTTTCGATTGATGGCGTTGAACATCAAAAGACAGGATAAGGCACTTTAGGTCTTGTTTCATTTGTTTTACAAACTGATTTCCCAAGTAACTTATATTTCCCAGGTATTATAGAGGTTACATTATTTAAACATGAAAATTAGTATTTACCACGGTAATGATATTCCTCTTCTCGTGTCGTGGCAATTTTCATATTTTCTGGACCAAGTCAATCGACATCTGCATTTTACTTTGACGTTTGACTTAGGCACAACATCACATATTAGTGAGATTTAGAATGGTAAAGAAATAGGGCAAGTGCGAGTCGGACTCGCGCACCGAGGGTTCCGTACAACTCTGTAGGTACATAAGTAAAAGTTCACCCATAACGACAAACGAGTCATAGTTATGGTATTTTTATTGCAAAATGAAATTCATAACATTATAATGTGGCAAGCTGGAGGAGCATAAATTTAAGACAAAGGTCTCTTTATCTTTTCAGTAATCCTTTATCTTATATTAACACATATCATTTATTTTATAATATAACTGAAATACCCACACTAGCCTTGCAGCAGTCTTGCAAAAGTTCTTTTACCAAAGTTTTTTATTTACAAAGTTTTTTAGCCACTATTTAGAAATATGGTTCAGAAATACTAATTAAATATTAAATTTGAACCAGATCTATAAATGGTGACTGAAAAAGGTATGAATAGTACCACATTGAACATTGAAGTTCGAAAAAACGTTATTTTTAGTTGTCTACTACTTGTAGTGCTAGTGTTTATTAAAGGAAACATGTTTATGGGTGAAAAATGTGTGGAAATTCCATTTTGAGGATCCATTATAAAATCGATATTGAAGTCTCCTACAACAATCAGATGAGGACTTGAAGTATATCTATTGAGGTTGCTGCCATATATTGTTGTATTTATGCATTCTATTGCAACATTAATTTTACATTGTGGTGACCTATATATAGTTAACATTCTTCCATTAAACATTCACAATCTCCGTTTGCAGCGCCTGGTTATTTAAATATTTTTTACATGATTCATCTGTCACGGCATCCTTACGATTGCGACGTACGTACGCGTTAAAATGTTGTCCCTCCTCGTACATAAAGATAAGTCGCGGTCAATGAGGTAACTACAATTATATTTATAATTTTTTTTTCACAGGTTAAAGGCAATTAGATCTAAGTGTTTGATATGAATTTCAACGTGACACCTTTATGGGTTCACGAGGAAAAGGGTAATAAGTTTATAACTATTAAAAAATATATATTATGTGATGTAACTAAAAGTTTAAGGTTTAAGGAATTTTTCATTTATGTATGCTATAAAACGTTGCTGCATGCTAAATTTCAGATTCTAGGTCGACTGGAAGTACCATTTAGGTTTTGATTCCCTTGCGAGTAGTTGCGAATTTCAAAATATGCGGCTTAAATTGCTGTTTCTTTTGATTGCGTTGACACAGAAGTTTGGTTTTGTTACACCTTAAAGGTATTATTAACCTGAGTATTACATATGAATTTCAATTTAATACCTCTACGCGTTCATGAGGAAAGGTGTAGTAAGTTTAAAATTATTTTCATTATATGATGTAACTAAAAATATATGGTTTTCGCAATTTTCCCTTTATCTGTGCTATAAAACGTTGCTTCATACCAAATTTCAAGATTCTGAGTTCACGGGAAGTACCCTGTAGGTTTTGATTCCCTTGCACGCGAAAATTTGCAGCATAAACGGCTGTATCTTTTGATAGTGTTGGTTTAGAAGTTTGATTTTTTCACAGCTTAAAGCGACAATAGACCTAAGTATTTAGTATGAACTTTAGCTTGGCACCTTAACGCGTTTTTGAGAAAAAGAGTCTTGACAGACAGACGGACAACAAAGTGATCTTATAAGGGTTCCGTTTTTTTTTCTTTTGAGGTACGGAACCCTAAAAAGGAATAGTAATTTTGGAAACTTCTTTGTTATGTTCATTAATATTTTAAAAACTATGATGTGGTAAATGTTTTCTGATTAAAATGGCTGTGTTTAATAATTTGTTACTTAGAAAAAATAAAAGTAAATATTTTAAAATCGATCGAAGAACAAAGTTGAATATATATATAGGGCGTCACTCCAGGGTGTTTTTATTACATTTATGTCAACGATAGTTTATGTTTCATTATTCGCAAATAATCCAATTAGTTAAATTAGACAATAGGTTTATTTTATGGGCTCAATGATTTTTACTTACACATAAAATATATACAATAAACTCTGTAAGTATATTTTATTACATTATCAGTAGTCATGTATATAATTTGGCGTAATGAAACTATACATTTTTTTTGCAACAAAATATTAAAAGTTAACAACAAATAACTTATTTAGTGCATGCAATTCAACAACATTTGTTGTTGAATTATACGCAGTGTTTTCGTATTGTTTTGCATATATCGCAAAAATGGAAACTCCAGTGCACTGTTATCGTATTGTATTACACAAGCTATCCACCCCGTTTGGTGGATTAAATTTAAAAGAATGGAAATGCAGACACACGAACACACACACACACACACACACACAGTCTATCATTGCTACAATCGCATGTTCTTATTATGCACCAATTTTCTTTAAGATTAGTCAAGCCAAAAAGACTTAGAGATGGATAGATAGATAGACAGAAAGTAGCCTATAATTTGTGCAATCACATGTTCTTATTGTATACTAATTTTCATCAAGATCGGTCAAACCGTTCTTAAGTATAAAAACACATATAGATTGACAAAAAAAAAATGGTAGAACTGGAATCAGAAGTCATAGAACGAGTATTTATCACAAAAATGTATGTACAAGCAGGCCCTATAGGTGTATATAGTAGTATAGATTAATATCATTTAATGGATTATATCAATGTGTTTGCTGTATTTAATTTTGAATTTGATTTATCGAAATTTGGTTTTCGTGCGACGTAATTTAAGACGATTAAATAAAACCACTCTTAGAATACAATAAGCTATTATTTATAGACTTGAAAATAGATTATCAAAATATTACCAGCCCACTAAACATTTCTTTATTTTATTCATATCGAATTATTTAATAAAATTGAAATAAATTACTAAGTTAATAACCGCCGTAGATTAATCGATGTATGGATCCAATTATGAAAGTATGAGAAAATAGAAAGCTTACTTACGTAATAAAGCATTTTGTGGTATCCATTTTAAACGTAAAATGTTTCCTGTTATATTTCCTTTTTCATTACTCGTCTCAAACTTCCAAATGACCCTTTGAGGTAAATTCGATAAGACTTTTAGAAACAAATCTTCCTTCTGCTTTGAAATCGTGGCGGTTTTGATAAGTGACCCGAAACTGAATAATACCACCCCGTGTTTGGCGCCGTTTAGGAATTCCACAATATGCTGAAATCGACATATAGAACGTGGCATAGAATATTTATGCGATATAAAAAAATCATAACGCTTTATGCACTTTCGCTACTCACAGAAGGTATGAGGTCTTTAGGTGGCTCAATGTGCATTCCTCCCACCTCCACGACCCCGGGCAGCAGCGGCCGCACCCCCAGCAGGCTGTGGTGCGTGTTTACAAGCATCAGGCAAGTCTCCTTCGCCATCACTTGCAAATCAGTAATTTTCCTCTTGAAACGTTTCTCTATAATAGATTGCTCTTTCGTTTGGATCATATACCGGTACCAGACATTAAAATATATGTGCATCAATGAATTTTCAAGTCTGTCAGCGAACTTCAGTCGGCCCGTGAACGAAGTACTGACGACGGGCACGTAGGCGGGGTTGAAGGGCACTCCGAGCCGTTCGAACGACCACGGCATGAGGCTGCTGGACAGCAGGGCCACTACCGGCGCCCGCACCCCGTGCGCCCGCGCCAGGCCCAGCAGGCAGTCGCTGTTGAAGTTCTCCACGAGAATTAAGTCGTAATCGGTGGTCTCCTGGAACAATTCTACTAGAGGCGGCCAGTCGACGAGGCGTCGGCACACCTCGAGCGCCATTTCGGCGAGTGGGTGGAAACCTAAAAATTGTTCGGCTATCCGTTCGAAGCCCCACAACGTATCCTCGAACACCGACATGTTTATGGTCTCGATCCCCGGCGGCGCGATGCCCTCCAAGCTGACGTCTCTGTAACCGGGCGGCGGGCGCTCCAGCGGAAAGAAGGAGACCACCGTGACACTGTGTCCGCGTTCGGCCAGCACCCGCAGCAGCGGCTCGAACACCATCTGGTGACTGCGTCCCGTGTGAGGAAACAGGCCGAGAAGTTTCATCGCGTGGCCCGTGCTGGCTAACAGCACCAGCACCGCCAGCGCGGTTCGCAAGCCGGCGCGCATCGTGCTCGAGTCGGCCGCCGTCGCCGCCCCGTGTTCGCTCGGGAGCCGTGAAGCGCGGCGATTGCGGTATGTAGCGCGTCGCGCACTGGTCGCCGCAGTTGTCTCTCTCGGTATCGGTTATTTTCAGCGGCGTTCCAATAACTGAACTAGGGTAAACGCTTCGATAACGGTAGCCAACTCTCTCGACATTTGTTTCGGTCGACTTACGAAACTACTACTACTTAATCCTTTGCGTTGCCTGCGTTTAGAAAAAAATATTGTTTATAAAAATAATGTTTATAAAAATACGTTTCCCAGATTTAAATTACGTGACGTGTTATTGACCGAAGCGACCGCCTTGGACTAGCGCAGTAGGGGCTTCTTGCAACGTAAGCGACATAAGACATGTGCATAAGTACGTTAGTGACACCAGTTTAGTGACGTGCATGCGGCACGTGCGGGGCTAAGCGTGCTTTTAAAAATAAACACAAAACAATTAAAATATATATTATTAGAACGACGTACGTCTTCATCTTTTGACGCATGAGTGTTAAGTATTCTTAGAATGTAGTACCTACTTATACTTGTATAGTTAAATACGCCAAAGACTAGTTACGCACGAAAAGAAAAACAGAAGCGAGGTCAAACTCATAAACGGGACGTCTTTCTTATAATTGCCAACGAACTAGGTTATTGGTGCATTAATAACCTTCTTATCGTCGCCGTGACACTGAAGTATTTATTGATCTCACGACGAAATAACATAACCATTATAAGCAATAAAATTCTTTAGTTGGAAAATAAAAATAAGATGTAACACAATGTACGCACAAATGGCGATAGTTTTCTTTACACTGTACATTGATATAAATACCAATGACGTTCTTTCACAACTACTTATAACTTATTTTGTAACCTAAACAATAGATAAGTGCTACGTTTGAAGTTATGCAAAGTACAAAGTATAAAGTTCCTCCACTAAGTGTCACTATTTTACACGAAAAATAAGTTACAAAATGTATTTCTAAGCGCAAACCTTGAGAACGGTTGGACCATTTCAGCAACTTTTTTTTTTTGATATTCGTTGAAGTTCGAGGTAGATTCTTATGTAGAAAAAAAATTGAAAAAATCGGGAAAAATCTAAAATTCGAGAAAAATTTGTAGCTTCTGAATTCAAGACCATTACGAACAATGTAAACGATGGATATACGCATTGTTGGATATGCGTAATTTTTTTTTTCGGAATTAAAAGTGAGACCGAGATTGAGATTGATATCGACCGACACAAAAGACGAAAGAATTGATATATAATAAAAATGAATTTTTGTTGCCGATGCGTACCTAAACTATTAAACCGAGTACGGTTAAATTTTGGTGATACGTTGTACACACGGCCTAGATTTATTAAAAAAAAACCCTCATTTGTCCCCACTTTTATACACGTATTTTACTACTATATAGAACTACTAAATCGATTCTAAAAATTCTTTCACTAATAGATAGATATATCGTTCCTGATTAAATTAGACTGCCAACATTTTATGAATTTATATTCGTAAGACGATTTTAATAATTTTTCAATTTATAAAAAATTACACTATGCCCGAGCGATATAGCTTATATTTTATTCTCATACTAGCATTGCACTTGGCTTCGTCCAAATTGGAATTGTAGTTGACAGCGGAATCAAAATTGAAAGCGGTAAGGGAAGCAGAATCGAGAACGGAAATATCGGAAGAATCGAAAGCGAGACGCGGTTGAGATTGACATCGACCGGTACAAAAAAAATGAAGGAATTTATTCAATGTCCATGCTGGCGGAGCTGCGAGCGTTGACTAGATGAGGAAGCCATTCACAAGGTTGAGCAGAATAATAGAACAATATACATATATACACATACATACATACACACACATGCAAGCACGCACGAACGCACACACACACACACACACACACATATATATATATATATATATATATACATGTATATGTCTATTTTGACAAGAAAAAGGATTGATATTTTTTTTGTCCAGAGACCAGATAAACACTTATCGAATGTATCGATATAAGAGTTTAACCATTCGACGCGCAATCGTCTCCAGATACATGGTTTTAGTCTACTTTGTTTTGAATTTCATACATCGTTCACCGTTTTCATTTATTTACTTCCATAACTTCTAACGTCCAGCGAACGGTAATTATATTCTTATATTTGATCGGCATGCTCCTGTATTGGGCACGAGTCTGTGCTTATTTACATATGTCCATACATTAATTGTTTTATGTTCTTCATAATTTTCAGCTCAAGGGGCGAGAGAAAAAACCTGTGGTAAAAATAGGTACATACTTTTCGCCTGTAAGGTATCTTTGAGAGTGGCATTATTATATCATTATTTTAGCACGTCAAAAATCCGCTGTATATTTTTTTGCCTATGTGTTATTTTTAATTGTAGCCTCATTTACACTTTTGGAACAATATATTTTCAGGACCTAACATCCTTTGAATTGTATTGAAATTGAACATAATAATTTCTATTTTGTAATTAAACTTTTAACGTTAACCGGGAAACAGATAAACAGATAGATTGGCATACGAATAACATACTAATTAGGGTTCAATACGTCGGAATAAAAAAACCAAAACCCTTTTGTAGGATCATTCTTGTTTCTGTCCGTCCGTCTGCCACCGCCACAGGTTTTGTGGTCACAAGCGATTTGCTCCAAATCTACTGGACTGATGAAGTTGCAAAATTGGTACACATGTGAATTTTTGTGATCCTACATGAACGTGTATCATAATTAAATGAAATATTAACGTGGGAATCACTTGGATAGCAAATTAGCAATAAAAAAAAAGTTTTTCAAAAGTTGCACCGTGTAACCATTAAATCAAAGGATTTGTTACGAAGCTCTCAAATGTATATATTTTTTTATTTTAAAATAAATAGTTTTATTTAGAAAAATAGCTGCAAATTGACTATTACCCTCACTTTATCTTAGAAATTACCGAGCCTATATAAAATTAATTAAAAACAATACAGAAAATATAACTTTACTTATAGTTTACAAAAAGAATTATAAGAAGTCTTTGTTTTAAAAATAACATGGTCAATGTCTCCATATTGTATTTAAAAACTTAAATTTTCAACTGTTTTACTAAGCACAAACAAATGAAAATCAGATCAAAAAAATATGTAGACAAAAAATTAATTGTACAGGACGTTCTCCACGCGAGTTCAACTCGCACTTGCCCGTTTTATTTTATTTCTATTTTAATCTTTGTAAATAAAGAGATATAAAGAGACCGGACTTACGATTTTAAGTAAAATTTTTACCATAGACTTAATTTCATAATCATCCCTTCTTCGTCTTGCATATCTGTTTGCCTATCAGTTGTTTCTCTGAGCTAATTCAATAAAGTAATTGATGGAATTACTAAAATAGAACTTATGATGGATATATACCTTTCAAATTGAAATTGTACTGTATTCATTAAAATTAGATTCTTAGCCATCAGTTGTCATAAAATATTTTAACTATATTTATTCGACAGTAATTATTTTTACAATTGTAATTACAATTGTACATACACAAGCTAAATACATTGCCCGTGCTATACTTATATAAACACTATACTGCTGTTTTTCTGAGTATAACAGCAATTGTCAGTTTTACGGGCCGAAAGATCGTGATCCTAATTAACATACAATTTACGTGTGGTAAGATCAAGACCAATGGCATAAATTATTTTCTTCAGTATTTCGCCCGTAGCCGTCTGTCAGAGCGAGTTCCTTTTGCGTATTGAAATTTAAATGCATTCAATTAGCCGTGAATATCTATTTTAGGTAAAATATAAAATATATATTATATTTCAGTTCTAATGGTTATTTTACGCCTTGAATGCTCATACGGGAGCATGAACTTTTTCTTAATTCATCTTTTCCTTTATAATATTTATAATTTTCTTTATAATCATTATAATTTTCTTTATAATAATTTTAATTTTCTTTATAACATTTATAATTTTCTGTATAATACTTGTAATTTTCTTTATAACATTTATAATTTTCTTTATAATATTTATATTTGACTGTCTTATTGGCGTAGTTGACTGTCTGATTGGCGTACTTGGCAGAGACCCTACTGCTGCGCCGGGGACGCAAGTTCGATCCCCGCATATTACAAACATTTATTTATTTGATTAAAAATTAATGTTTGTTTTGATTATGGATGTCTCTTTGTATTGTATGTACACATTTACAAAACAAAATATATATATAATATCAATTATTTGGTACCCATAATACAAGTCTCGTTGCTTAGTTTGGGGCCCGATGGTGTTGTGTATATATGTCCGAAGATATTATTGTTTTTAATAATAATAGGATATAGTGTGCTGCAGTGCAGTGTCATATCGAGTTAGATTTTAGAGCAAGATAAGTCATATGAATCTATTGACATATATTACCTAAGCCTATACTTCAGTATCAGAATGTAATATACATACAAAAACTATAGATATGCATAAACATATAGTTTAATATACTAGAAAGCGAAGTGGAGAAGTTTTAAATTATGGGAAAGAATATATAGTTGTTGCAAATAGCGTTATTACGCTGGGTACAACATGTATTTTGTATTTTATTTATGTATGTATTTTATTTATACAGTTAGTAAATTACTATGAGGACAGGCAAACAATAAAGAAAGAGGTTAGTTAATATTCTATATTACAATTTTTACATATAAGGGTGTTCTTACAAGTTTTTGTTTTCGATTAAATACCAGTTATAATACTTAATAAAATTTTATACTATTTTGTTATTTCAACTGACGATTAGTCGACAATGTGAACACGCGAGACTGCTATTGCGCAAGTCATAGAAGATATATTCTGACATGTATTTTATTGATGTAAAAGACATATTTTTATATAAAACGCAATGCTAATGTATATGACAAAACGCAGTCAAGTAATGATTGTTTACTTTTCAGTAAAGTTTCCAACGCGTTACGAAATCGGCTATTCTCTACCACTTCGTCTACGTGGAGACAATGATAATGGATGGGTCAATTGAATCCTGTTGACCATTGCGACGGCCACTTTAATAGCGATGTCGACTAGTACAAGAATTTGTGCTATTGTAAAGTGTGTTGATCAATAATCATTCTCTGACTGTCGATAGGGAAACTCGAATAAAACTAATTTTCCATAAAAGCTTATAACTATCTGTCCTGGGATTACAAACTTTTTGTAATTGTTATATAGCTACACGTAGTGTTTGAACTTTATAAAAGTATGTAAACAGACAATCAAACGTGTCGATTAAATAGATGACAGATAAAATTTGAGAACTGGCCACTTAAGAACTGTAAAATAAAATTGGTTGTCTGTAAAGTCGGTTTACGGACGATAATTTTACGTGATAACATTATAAGAAAAAAATTGATGAAAAATTGCATACTTTATGAATCGAATTGAATTATTATCACTAAATTGTCATTATTTTGTATAATACAAAGTAGGAATTAATTGAAAATTACGTTTTTTTTCGATAAATTAACATTTATTTGCACTCGTTAATTAATATTTAAATTAATTAATATAAAATATTTTTTTTACTTAAATTATATAGATTAATTAGAAGTAAGAATGTTGTATCAACAATTTATCAACAACTTATATACATGTGTGATATTTAAGATCCTTCAATGTGCGTTATTCTGTTATTTGCCGCAATCATTGTTGTAATAAGCAATGTGAACCACATTAACTTTTTACTTTACATTATAAATAATTGAAAAAAGAGTTCCTGTGTAGGTCTGCCGCTGTTTCTCGTCTACCGGACCCATTGGCCGGTAGAATGGAAGAGAGATAGATGCGTCACAAGCCGAACACTTGGACCGGTCGTGCTTCTCTATCGCTTGTTCCGCGCTCTCGCTGCGCGCTCGGCTCAGGCGGAACGTGACGATGAGTCATGCTTTTTCGTGCGTGCAGCCGGCGCTCATCGATTTATAAGACGTTATCATATAAAAAAAACGTATTTAAATTTTAAAAATAGAACCCTTTGCCAACCTTATGTATATTGCATACATTTTTCATTTGTTTTTACAAATTGGCGGCAAAAAGAAAATTGTCTAACGTTAAAATGAATTAAATTCGAAAAAAATCTTGCATTGATTTTCTATGATTTCGTTGCCAATTAAAACCAACAAGTAACTTATAACTTGACCCTAGAGCCTTGGGGCTGGCTGGGGCACCCAGAAGGTTTTGTCTTTAAATTTATTTTCTGGTTTATAATGCACAACTTTGATTTCTCGCGTATTTTATCTTAAGGTCACGCGTTACAGATTAGCCAGTGAAGCGACGACTGCCAGACGGTATAGACGTGTGCACATTTGTCATTGGGTGTTGGGGCACCCCAGTGTAGTAATAACGTAAGTATTTTTAGATTATAATTATTGTTTTTAAACTTATTTAGATTTTTAAACTATCATAGTATATGTAGTGATTAAAGTTTATATAATTGATTGTTGAGGTATATTTTTCGTAAACATTTTTATTGTATTGTCTGCAGATGGCTTATTTAGTGATGTCAGATTAAGTGATGAGGAAAATCTGTTTAATCGTGGCCTGAATACAGAAGAATCTGATGGTGAAGCTAACGGCGTTATAGAAGACTTTCGTCAAGCGGATCTGGATACTCAAGAAAATGTGAATCAAGGGAGCTTTAGTAACGATGATCATCTGACCTTACAAAAGGTGTCTCAAAATTTGAGAAGACAAAGTAAATTAAGGATTTAAAGGCGCCAAAGGTTTTAAAGGAAATAATAACAGATATAAATGGAGTGGAGACAAGCCAGTTAGGCGCCGAATCCAGCAGCGTAACATTATTATGCATTTGCTAGGTAATTGAGGTGTCGCAAAAAATATAACAAAGCCAATAGAAGGTTAATCGCTATTTTTAAATGACGAAATACTTGAAAAAATTGTCTATGATACAAATGCGGAAATTGAGAAGCAGCGTAAGAAATATAAAGAATACCAGAATGATGGAGATGGAGAAGAGAGTAATGTATCGTCAACTTTACTATCATTCGTAAAACCAGTGTCATTGATGGAGTTGAACGCTTTAATTGGACTTTTTTACTTAGCAGGAGTTTTCAAAATGAATGACATGAATACGAAAGAGCTGTTTTACAAGTTCACTGGAGTCATGATTTTTAGAGTTACAATGTCCCGTTGTCGATTTGAATTTTTGATAAACTGCCTCAGGTTTGATCATAAAGACACTCGTGAAGAACGTCGCTTAAGTGATCGCTTAGCTCCAATTCATGAAGTTTTTGATCATATCATAAACATTTGCCAAGAATACTACACACCAACTGATTGCTGTACCATTGACGAACAATTATTATCTTTTAGAGGGCGATGTGTCTTTAAAATGTACATACCTTCTAAGCCTGATAAGTACGGGATTAAAATACTAATGATGTGCGTTGCCAAGACTGCTTATATGCGACATGACCATGGACAACTGGTTCACCAGTTTACCACTAGCTAAGCACCTGGCCGAAAAAGATTTAACCGTGGTCAGAACGACGCGTAAGAATAGAGGTAAAATACCAGAATCATTTTTGGAGTTGACAAACAGAGAAAAAAACACCGCTATGTTTGCGTATGATGTACATCCAATTTTTTGTCCTATTGTCCACTGAAATCGACGTAGAAGAAAGTTATCATCGTGCCTGTCAACGCTGCACGACTCTCCAGATAACGACAATGAAGTAAACTTCCAGAAATAATCCATTTTTATAACAAGACCAAGTGAGAAGTGGACGTTTCGATGCAATGCCTAATAATACTCTGTTCAAAGAAAAACCAAACGCTGGCCAATCTGTATATTTTATGGATTACTAAATGGTATTGGTATTAACACGTGGGTTCTCTTCACATGCTTAAAAGCCTATAAACCAGAAATAAAGTATCGTCGCTTGGTTAGGGCCTGAGTTGAAGGAGTTGGGCCTGAATCTCATACAACAACATTTAGAGGATTGACTACAAACGCGTACTTTGAGGAGGGATATAAAAACGTATTTCGGCGATCTTTAAGAAACCTATGCCTGTCGATTCTTCTGTATCTGAACATCACTCGCAGGGGCGTTGTGCATTCTGATCGTAAAAGCAAGACCCGGTGCACTAAGTGCAAATTCCAATTTGCTTGGAACACTTTGGCATACTTTAACATCAAGTTAAAGTATGCCAAAAATGCTCGTATTAATGTATTATTGTCCAAATTATAAGGCTGATTTGTGATCTCTATGTTAATTAATATAAATGTGAATTTGTTGATGGATTAATTGGTACTCAGTCATATTTTTCTGTTTAAAAAACTGCGTCAAAAGCGATAAAGCAGATCAAAGTCGTATAACGCGCTCAAAATATATCGAAGTTGAAAAATTAAAAAAAAATAACGTTTTTCCTAAAAACATAAATGTAGATTTTTGAATCTAGAGCTTAAAACTTATTAAAATATTACACAGACGTACAGAAAGGATCTCAATGGGAAGTTAAAAACAGCGTTTTCATCTTCTCACTATAAAAATTCAAAGAAAATTAAAAATATACTGTTTTTGATTTTCGAAAATTCTTGCAATAATGAAACTCAGACGATATGAATTTCGCATTATGATTTATTATGATTATAAAAGGTTTAAAACCAAAAAAAGTTTTAGTCTTTGATTACTTCTTTTGATGAGTCTGCTTGTTCTATTTTTGCAACAGTTTTAGATTTTAAAACAGGATAGAGAAGCTTTGAAGTTGAAGCGAAGACAGGTCGGTCGTCAACCGCAGTCACTCAAGAAAATGTTCAAGCAGTTGAAAAATTGATCCGAAAGAACAGAAAATATATGTAGAGTTTGAGCGAGAACTGGGTATTGGATCAGCAGCAATGAAAAATATTATTCACGATCACCTTTCTCTTCGTAAGCTTTGTTCGAGATGGGTGTCGCACTGAAACTGACCGACGAGCAGAGAGACCGCCGGATAGACTGTTACCAATTTATGGTAGAGGAATTTAACGGAGTCAAGGAAAAAATGTGTACGATATACTTACCGGTGATGAGATATAGCTGTACAACTACGACTCCGAAATAAAGCGCCAATCAACCGTATGGTGCTTTGAAAATGAACCGACACCAACAAAATGTCGCCTTGGGCGAATCACACAGAAACGAATGATCGCCACGTTATTTTCTAAAACCGGTCATATTGCTACTCCGGTGTTAGAGGTTCAAAAAGAGTTGATTCTGAGTGGTGTATGACGGTTTGTGCTCCAACAGTATTATCAGCTCGGTGTGACAAGCGACCAAAGTCACGAATCCGGCACCTTTTTTGGCACCACGTCAACGCTGCCGCACATCCCCGCCAGGGCACTCTGAGTTTTTTTCGTTTAAAAAACGTGTCTACCTCCTCACCCACCGTATATCCCTGACTTAAGCACCAAGTTGTTTTCACTCGTTTCTTAAAATCAAAAGAAAATTGAAAGACAAGATATTTGAGAGGAAGGAAATTGCACTGGCTGCCTATAATTTCGAAATCTGAGATATCTGAAAAAGTGTGGTTATAGGTATTTTTAAAGTGGTTTAAACGTTTGAAAAGTATAGACATACTCAGGGTGAATTCTTTGAAAAGATATTTACTAGTAATAAATAATAAACATTACAATTTTTGAATACACAATTTTTTTTTGTCATACTCCTCGTATATGAAAACTTTTAAAAGCAACTTTAAACTTAAAACAGCGTGGAAAATAAAGTTTCCAGTTAACTGGTTATCGTATCTAACCGATGCACGATGTTGCGTATGACCATAGCCAGACACCACACATCAGTATCGTGATACCCTACATAGTTGCTTGTTTCAACGTTATCATCGACTGCGCAACGCAAATATAGTTTTATTTGCGTCGAGGATTATCAGACGTTAATCGATACATACTACGTGGATTATTCAGATTGTTTATTCTTGTAGTAATAGATCAGATTACAGGCAGATTTGTTGAGTGATCTACTTAACAAGTCGGTCGCCAGTTAACTATCGAGATTGTTCAACTCCTATGGGTTTAAAATAACATTTTACTCCGAAACTTTTATGAATTTCATTCATTTTCCAAGTGTACGAGTCAGAAACACGTTAACGTTTTTCTGAAACTTGAACTCATCTTGAGTTGAAAAAATATCAAATATAATGTAAATAATGTCTATTAAAATGCAATCCTACTAATATTATACATGCGAAAGTTTATGTTTGGATGTGACCGAATGTTTGTTACTGTTTCATCACACAAACGTTACTGAATAGATTTAGATGAAATTTTACACTACTATAGATTGAATATTAAAATAGCATATAAGCTATAATTTACAAAGATATTAGGTTTTATTCGCGGCTTCACTCGTCAGAAGTTAGAAAAATTCTTTATTTATGCCTATCGGTTGTCGGTAAAAGCAATGTTCAAAGAATGAAAAGTTTAACATTGTTCGGGGATCAGAATCGCGAGCAGGACAGGTATCGCCAAGATCGTGAACGCGATTGATTCACGATAAAAAAATAAGCACAGTACGTGTCTTCTTGGTGTAAGAGTATGGGGTTTATCTGGAATAATTTAATCAGTAATAAATCGTACGCAGGGACAGGGTAAGCATCTAGTATAGAGGGGCCAAAGTCGCAATGGACAGCGGGATTAAAATCTGGATAATGGAAGACGGCGTGATCGGCCGATACAGAAGATGAAACAATTTATTCTTCATGTCCACGCAGGCGGAACCACGGGCGAAAGTTAGCAACCAACAGTCACTATGAGACCGCCGAGAATTAAAATGAAAACTAAGGAAACCCTTCGTTTTCATTTATGTAATTTACTACTTTTTATTATTATTTTTTTATATCTATAAATTTGAATTTAATTTAAAAATAATGATCGATATTTAACTTTCAATCATGTTTATAAAATTAAATAAATAAGTGACCTGTGGCGCTAAATAAGACTACACTGTAAACAACATAATAAATTAATTGTCGTCAAGAGACATTAAATGATTAAAAGACATAAATTCAGGTCAAGACTTTCCGATGATGCCTTTAAGTATAAAAATCCATACCATCATATAGGTATGTTGGACGCAAAAGTTTTTGATTTCTAAAGAGTTGTGATGTAAGCTCCCTTTATCTTTTGAATTATATGGAATTGGGGTATATAACTTTAACATTGTTTTTATTTTACTTTCGTAACTACATAATACCCAGCGAAGCGATTGTATGACTTCTAGTAGTTTCAATATTATAACTAAATATTAGTATATTAATGTTAATATAAGAAGTTTTATAATATAGATTTAAAAATTGCATAAAGATCCTTAAATTCAAACAATGTTTCATGGTTATTACTCCCTATTCCAATAACGCATTGAAACGAATGTGATGTAATATTTTAGTTTGCACACCACAAAGAATTTAAAACTTCTATCTATGTCTAGTTGTAATTTTTTTAAGTCTTTGAAATTACAGTAGAAGTTAAAGATACCTAGGTGTTATTGCACATTTAAAAAAGTAAGCCTCAAGCTAGTTTTCAGTAGTAAATGGGTATTGTTCTTTTGTTACATTAATCATTAGAAATGCTCTAACTCATCATGATTATGTTCAGTAATTTTAAATACCTAATGTTTCTGTTCACTATAACATTCTTGCAACATGAAAATATGGAAGTTTTGACTTCACTTAGTAATAATAATCAATACCATTTCAATATATTACATAATAATCACGATTTGATATTAATGACCAAGACGATATAATTCTTTTAAATATTTTTCTGATAATACTTCTTCGCAAAAGATAAAATACTCCAAAAATTGCTAAATCATTGTTCTTAATTGAAATTTTTATTATCAATAATTAAAAACTCGGTCAAACCTAGAGACGGTAATATATTGATAAATTACAATAACAATTTTTAATTTGTTGCTATGATAAGATTTGTTAGTAAAGTGCGTAAGGCATATGCGAATAGATTTTTGTATCTGTCCTATAATGTAATGTTAACAAATGCGATTACTTTTTATTCATCATATTACTATATATATTTATACCTAAATATGAAAATCCGGATATTTTATGAATTGCCAATTCTGAAACTTATTGCTATTTTCGAGATCATGAGAGTTCCAAGATGCACAAAACATTTTCGAAAGCAAGAATATGTTCTCGAGGTATTCTAGCAAAAAATAAATGGAGGTAGTTACATTATTTTTTTCATTTTCCCAGCGATTAGTTAAAAATATAATTTTGATTTTTTTTATATTCGACGCTGTCGTTTGAAATTTAATTAACTAATCGAAATTAAATTGTCGAAAAATCTAAGGTGAATTTCATTGTAATATCTTTCATTTAAATTACCGATTTTAATTATTAACACAGCATTTAACGATCTTTTTTTGACAAATGATTAATTTTGATGTTTTAATTTATATATATATATAATATACAGGAGCAAAATAGTGCACTTAGTCGGAGAGCCAGTAACACCCGTTTCATGACGTGCTTGATGCACATTGAAATTTTTATATTGTATTTATATTGGATTGAGAGGTAGATTTACCTGTGTTTGCCTGACCTATCCTGGGACACCAGGTACTGCGCATAAAGAACAGGTGTAAAAAAATAAATTCCGAAAAAAGTGTTTGATTCACAGGCCAACAAGTAAAAATTGAAAATTTGGACTATTTTAAAAATAAAATTAATTGATATAGACACTTTCCGGTGATTAAACCCCGGAAAAAGTGTCTGCCTTTTTGCATATATTTTTTTTTTATATTTAATTAAAACGCTAAAAAAATGGCAGCGTGAATCAAACACTTCAAATTTAATTTGAAGAAAATCAATTTTGGGGTAGATTTATTCGATATCAACCCCCTTGAAAGTGTCTGCCTCAATTAGTTTTATTTTTAAAAAAGTCCAAATTTTCAATTTTTACTTGTTGGCCTGTGAATCAAACACTTTTTTCGGAATTTATTTTTTTACACCTGTTCTTTATGCGCAGTACCTGGTGTCCCAGGATAGGCCAGGCAAACACAGGTAAATCTACCTCTCAATCCAATATAAATACAATATAAAAATTTCAATGTGCATCAAGCACGTCACGAAACGGGTGTTACTGGCTCTTGGACTAACTGCTTATGTATAGAGGGCATATAGGTCCCTGATCTAGAGGAGGAGCTTATGTTCTGAGCGCACCATTGCCGTCTGGACAATTGAAGAATGCGAAAGCGGCGGACCCATGGCCCCTGCATATAGGCGAGGAGAAGGTTGGCACGGTGGTTTTAGTCAATAAGAGTGTACCACATAACCTGGTGAGGGGTCCCCATGCAGATGCCGAGTACACATAAGGGTTTCCACCATGTAAATGAAAAATATTGTACAACTGAAATTCATTAAAAAAACAAATATACGACCTGCTACATTATAGATATTGTAAAAAGTAAAAACATTAACTACAAAATAACTGACAATTTGGTACGTATTAATGATAACAATGAAAATTATTATACTTTCTATAAATGAAGTCTTGTTTGCCCTGTCTAATAAAGTAAAATCTTTCAATATAATAGAAACGGAATGTAAACCATAAAAATATTTTAATGATATTTTTAAACTATAGCCCCTTTGAAAATTCAAATGTAAGGTTGTAGTATGTGAGTTTGGTGTAAAAAATAGGCTCAAAACAGAAATAAAAAGGTTAGGTTATTATAATTACATATTCTTTTTCGTATTTAATAATGTGTTTAGAAAATTTTAGCTTCGTTAATGAGCTCTTGAATTTTTTTATTGTTATTTCAGTATTAAACTTTTGTACATTTTGGTTAGAGTTACATAGGTAATGAGGTAATAAAGACCTAATGAAAGGGCGTTTCCTAATGGATGAACAGACTGATAATCATGTGATGGTAAAAAACAAAGGAGGAGGATGAAGAATTAGTATTATAGAAAACATTATTGTTACAGAGTAACTGTATAGGGGGTTAGAAGATTTAGATCAGATGAAAGGAAAGACGTAGAAGGCGTATATTAAGTCATAAATCACTACGAAATCGTTTGAACGACTTTCGTTAATCGCACTTGGCTTGTAAATGTTCTGTTAAGTTATATACGCAAGTAAAACTCAACTCGTCCGCATCCGCACTTCGCTATTTACCTATACCCGCTACTTACTTATATTTGGTCGTCCAGAATGTTCTAGTAATACAAATAATGCGATAAATTATAGAGAAAAAAATAAGACATAAATATGCCGAGACTGCGATAAACAACCGATATTTATTGATTCTTAAAAATTCCATCCCAAGAAAATAAATCCATTAAAAAAAATGTACACACACATCAAAACTTGCGACAGAGATGTAGGCGGGGCATGTGGAGGGCGTTGTTTACATTTAGAAAATTCCTATCTCCAATATTTTTTAACTACCCGTTGTGTTCATTGAAAAAAGTTTCATAAAATTATTAAGTTCGTTCGTATTGAGTTCGCTCATGCGTGTGTGTGTGTGAGTTTATTGAAACAAAATACAAAATTTCGGAAAATTTAAGATAACAAAGAGGTCAAAAAGGTTATTTTCGTTAGATAAGGTTATGTTCATTATCTTTATAACTACTTCTTGACCGATTTGTCCTACAGAGTAGAGTGTTTTGTTTAATATCATATGTGTGAATATATGTATTCATATCTAGACATTGTTCTCTAGAGCTGCTCATGATCGGAAGAACCGATTTGGACAAGTATCATAGCTAGTACCATGACAGGTGTATGACATCACTTTTTATTAAATATGGAGGATGTTGGTCGTCATTCTATTCGACTTCAAAATAAATAAATCTCATTTTGACAGATGAAAAATGGAAGGTTTTGATTTGATACCCTTTATTTCTAACCTTTATTACTTTTCATTTGAGATTTGTAGAATGACTTCAAAAAGATATATCCTTTGACAATGGTCAACACATCGGTATTTGAATTTTAAACTTTATAACAATGTAAGTGTACAATGGAACAACTACAGTATAATAACAAAAAATGATTATAAAAGTGTCTGAAAATGATTTTCTTCGGCTTTAAATGAATAATATTGACTGCCAAATTTATTTCAAATATTTTCAAAAATTTTAATATGGATCTCCTATTGTACCATATATAAAGCTGTAATATAAGGTTTAGTTTTTATGGATGATGTTTTTATTTCGTACTCGCTTTGATTACTGGTAACGCATATTATATTTTCCAATGAAAATTCCTTTCGAGAATTCGATGATAAACAGGAAAATAATGAGTAGAAGTTTATTATTTATCTATAAAAGTATTGAGGTTTTAGTGATGTCAACAAAAGTAGTAATCGCTTTACAGAATCTAACGTCACAGCAGTTAGATCAAAGTTCGAAATACATCTTATTCTTTGAATATTTAGACTTAATTGTCTGAGTAAGACTAATTTTATAGCCTAGTATTTATACAAACAATCTTTACGTTACGGAACGAGTTTCGATGCGGAAACCTTGAACTTTGTATAGTGATAAAAAATAGAGATGATGAAAATATACAGCGATTTACCACAAACGATCTATAAAACATGAATTACTTATGAATACTATCTATTTTTACTGGAGTGATATACGAAAAAAACGCTTAAGTGAAGCCACTTTTTTTGAAAATTTCAGTTTTACATTTTGTAATTTACGAGATGTAATTCGTCGATTTCTGAATCGTCAGAAGCGGTATTGCTGAAAACCGTGTCGAGTGATTTTTATCTTGAACTTTAGAGACATACACACACCTATATATTATTATTTATGACGCTGATTCTTGACACTTTTTCAGGAATATTTTTCGAAAAAAGTTAACATGTAGCTTTTTAGAAAGATGAAACTATAAATAACTAGAATGAATCGCGATTGCAAGATACGGGTAATAGTCAGCTGAATGTAAATTTGAAGGAAACGAATATTTTTAATTATGGTATGGTATAGTTTTTTTTTTTTATTTTTCCGTTGCGATGGCGGATGACAATAGAGAAGCCAATGTTATTAATAATAACAAACGACTTGTTTATAATAACAAATACTTACTAAGTAGCGCCCTTTGGGGAAGCCACGATATCGCGTGCACGTTGGGCGGCAAGTCCTTCAGGCTCGATGGATCCTCGTATTTCCACAATACGGTCTGAGGTGTTCGCGCGAACACGCGGAGGAAGATTTCCCTCTTCTCCTTCGGTAACGTTGTCGCTTTCACCATAGACCCTAGACTGAACACGATGACGCCCGCTTCGGCGCGAGATACTATGGCCTCTAGATCCTTGAGCAAAATAATAAAAAAATATATGTAACACTTTAAAAGAAGTCATAGCTTAGTTTATAGTAACAAACAAATCAAGGTCAATGTCAAATTATTGACATGAATAAACTTTTGCGAGATATACATACGCATATACTAAGAATAGGCCCGCTGTTTATCTTTACAAATAAGTATAATATAATATAATTTCGTAAAGTCATTGTTAGTATAGATTTTTATCTACAATAAGTAAGCCGTCAGCTAATGCGATAATATTTATTATTATAATCTTTTATTGTAACGGAAAAAAAAAATCAGTAATTTCAATGATTTCGCTGATCGCTAGTCTTTTATTAGCCCCAAAACACAAATAGTTTATATATTCACAACATAATAATAATTATACTATTTTATTGTATAAAAAAATTCGCTACTTCGATATTAGTACGAATTAGCCTCCATTTATATACTGACATTATTTGATTGATTTCAAACGAAATTAAATAGACATTTAATCGTGTACTGGATTGCTTTCTCTCACCTGCGATAAGGAAGCGTTAGCAGTTGAACGTAAATGCAACCCCCCCACCTCTATAGTGGAGGGCGGCCTCTCGTATCGCCCGTTGAGGCTGTGGTGCGTGTTCAGCAGTTCCAGCGAGAGCGAGCGCCGCAGCTCGCACAGCGATGGCGTCGCCGTCCCGAGGCGCTCTCGTACGACGCCAGTCTCGCGCCAACACGCCCAGTCGAACCAAACCTTTTGAATTGCCATAGTCGCCGTGTTCGCGACCCTTTCCAAAAGTGTCATGTTTTGGTCAAACGGTAGCAGCACGTTAGGCACATACGAGGGGTTGTCGAATTGTCCGAAGGTGCCCGTCCACCACGTGAGATCTTGGTGCGATGTGATCCCTATGATGGGCGCGCCCGTCGCGTGCGCGAGGCCCAACGGACAGGCACTGTTGAACATTTCCACGATCACGACGTCGTAACTGCCGCGGGGATTCTCGTACAAAGGCTGGAGCGGCGGCCAGTGTTGCAATTTCTCACATATTTTTACAGCCCAGTCGGTCAACATTTTAAGCATAAACAGATGACCGAATCGGTCTAGTCCGAACGGCGACGGCTCGAACATCGATAGCGGAATGACCTCTTGGAAGATGTCGATGATGCCCACGAGCGAGATGTCGTGGTAGCCGGGGAGCGCGCGGCCGGGCTCCCGCGGGAAGAACGACACGACGGTCACTCGGTGGCCGCGCGCCGCCAGCTCCTCGAGCAACGGCTCGAACACCATGAAATGGCTGCGGCCGGGGTGCGGCAGCAGCGCCAGCACGCGCGCTCCGCCCGCCGGGCCGGCCGCACAAAACGCCGCCAGCACCGCACCGGCCACTATCATCCGAATCTGCATCATGACTGAATGTCACGCCGTTACAGTGTCACATTTATAGTCAAACTAAACCACAAAATGTTGCCGGATATCATAGGCGAGCGACTATAGTGCCTGAACAGGTACGGAGCAAACCGACGCGAATGTCATACTAAATTCGTTGTGTAACACGCGCTATCTACGCGCTAATAATAAGTGAGAATACCTACGGGTATGATGAGTAACGCCGAAATAAACTGTTCGCTCGAAGTTTTATCCTGTCCGCACAATTTCGTTGCCTCACGATTAATTTCATTTTGAAGATATGAATAATAACTCGGATGTTGTATGAAATTGTCGTGTTCAAAATCTGTTTTAATTTACACTAGTAGTACCGTGTAGGTGGTATAAGACGTATGGGTTTGTGTAGTTGTAATATATTTTAAATATCAGGTCATAACATACATGTATTATGCTTATGTATAATTATGGTTATAAACCATGTACAACGATTTAAATTGAAAACTCATACCTCTAAATATAATTTTAAAAACGTTTTGAAATTTTAATAGACACTCGAAAGTTTTTAAATATCAGATAGTTATTACTTTTTTTTTTAATTATACCTAATTCAAAAAAAGAGTACTTAGGGAAGAATTTAGATTTAAAAATATTTATGTTTGTTTTATTTTATAAATGATCTACTTGACCTGTACATCGGTGTTCGATGAACTTAACAGAAACTACTAAAAAGATAAATATAAAAGTTCTATTTCTGTAAGCACGCATTGTGCATTGAACAACATGTTCTAAGAATAGAACATGTTGTTACAAGATGTGGGAATGTATGTCACATAGATATGGCACAGCAATACAATTAACGCAAACTTGCATGTAAAACTAACGTGAAATTTAAAGTCAGAATAGTGTAGTGTCTCTATAGTTTTCTGTTAAAATTAAGAGAAAAGCCGAACATTTTTATCTGATGCCTCGAGTGTCAAGCGGTCACAAACCTTTTACTCGCAAGATCATTTGAAGAAAACTGAATCAATTCTTACTAGCTAAAAAAATCTTTTTCTTGGTTACATTTGAAAAGAAAATCAATAATGTATTTATTTTTTTTCAATGAAATTCCCTCAAAGAGCTTAACATCACTTTTTTTTTGTAGTATTAAAAAAAATAAGAGAAATGTAAAAAAATCCGACTACGTAAGAATGAAATAAAAAAGTAAAAACAAGATGACATAAAAAGTATCCAATCAAATATGACGAATATTTGCAGTCACATGTACCTAATTCAGGACGCACACAATCCTCCTTTTGTGTTTTGTCGCAGTCGAGTAAAAATATAACTATACATATATTTATCTACATAAAAACTACTTTATGTTTGATAGAAAATTATTGAAAACAGTATAAGCGGAAAATAGAGATCGGAAAATTTGCGAAAAAGTCAAATATTCATAACAATGTCGTTTTAAAAAAAATGTTTGAATTCCAGTACACAGGTATTCAATACATTTTTGGGAGGAATAAGAAAAATCTTAACTAATGAATAATAGTTACATGTTATGAAAATCACTATCATTCAATCTAATTTATTATGATTGATATAATTAGATGCACCTAATTATATCTATCACGGATGACGTTGCCTATGTCAGAACATATAGGGAAAGAGGTTAAGGATAAGTTGCGTAATGTGTCAGCAGATAGTGTCGTTATGTTGATAATTCTTCTGGTTTTAAGGAACCGCCAAGAGGATTATCTTTTTTTTTTTCCGTACATTTCTCTCGTCGATCGTAAATCGGAACACGCCAATCGCTTCCATATCAAGGTAATGCGCTACGATTCGATTATAACAGTACGGCGTTTCAACTACGCGAGTCCGACGCGTTCACGGTATCAAATTTTTGGCATTGCTGTGGTACACACTCCAATAATTTCGATCGAGAACGTGACTTATGTAAGCCACATCATCAATGAGTTCGGGGCTGAAAACGTGCTTTGAGGTGCCTAAAAATCGGTTTTCGTCAAATTATGTAGATTAAGAAATAAATAATTACTCGATTCAATTTTGAACTTATAGTTAGAAAGGGACGCGACAAATTTCATTCAAATCCGTTCAACCGTTACGCCGTCGCTGAGGTCAAGCATTCGGACATGAATTCTCGAACTTACGACGTTATCAGAATTTCATTATACCTAGCGAAAATTCTAAAATATGTTTATGAAACATTGAAATAGGTGCATATATACTTATGCGTTGAAAGTATTTTTTAAAGCTATGAAAAATATTAGATATGATTGTGTGAGCCACACACAAGAGGAAGGTATGTTGATACTCTTATATATATAGGTATAAGTCGTAGGTCGCGACTACCTTAAGTACAATAGTAGAATAGTTATTATTGAACTATCACGAAACTGATAAAGGCACGAAGACGGACGGAAGTAACTACTGATACATATAAATAATTTAATGATTCGCGTGTAAAAGGTGATGACATTGTACATTGATAACTTTATTTTAACATAATTAAAATGATAAATGCTGTCATTAGGGCAAATATTTTCCATATGAGTTAGTAGATATGTTCGCGAATTTGGGCACGGCTTTATTTCATGTAGTGTTAATCATTTATTCACTGATTGAAAAACCCAAAACAAGTCTTTTTAAAACTATAATAAAACCGGAAGAAATGTTATAATCGACCATTTAAATGCGTTTATAATTTATTTTATGAAATTTCTTTGTTGGTATTTTACTACTGTACATCATCGTAAACTCTTCGTGTAGAATACTATGAACAATTTTTTGGTTAATGCTATAAAATAGATACATATGTACTAAAAAACTTCTTTAGTTCGGCATCGAAATTTAAATTATATGGATACTAGCTCGTGCCCGTTGCTTCGCTCGCGTGGACTACGGACGAATCCTTTCTTCTTTTATACCGACCGATCACGATGTCAATCACGAGCCGGATGTTGTTCCCTCTTTCAATTTCCGTTTTGGCTCCATTTTCGATTTCTAGTTCCGATCTATATTCCGGTTCAGTACGAAATGTACATAATGCACTCGCGGCTCCGTCCGCGTAGACATACAACAAATTCTTGTGTCCCGATTGTGTTTACGATGTGATCCCGATTTCGGTCCCGTCCTCAATTCTATACCAGGAGAATTTCGATTTCGAATTTCTTTCCCCGAAAATGCATCTCAAGGCCGCAAATTTTCTCATTAAGAATAAATCTCACTTACGCATTTGATCCTGCTCGCGATTCCGTCCCAAACCGATGTTGTATTTTAACCGCTCCTGAACATTGTTGTCACCAATAACAATCTGCATAAGTAAGAAATTTTTTTACGCCTACGAAAGCGAAATCGCGAGTTGGTTTCTTTATAAATCGTAGACTATAGGTTATTCTCATGTATAAGCTATATTGCTTTAAAGGGTCGGATAATTCTGTTGAGCTGTTACAGCGTGATTGAGTAACAAACATAAAAATATACAAACAATCACATTTTTAATGTTAGTAAGATTCAGACATTGATTCAAAAGCGATTAACAAACCCGTTTTAAAGGAGGAGACAAAAAAAATTATATCGAAATTTTTAATTCTTGAATACTGAATTTTATAATTCATTTATGTACTTATTTATACATTTAAATGAAAATACAGTGCATAAAAAGATATATTTGTTTAATTGACATCTGCTATATCTGCTTCGTTTATTTGCTGCATTCGCCTACCGGGCTCCCTCTGTAAATAAAATGAACAACGACCAGAAATTAAAAGTTATCGAAAGTATTAAGCATAGAAAGTTAAGACTGCAAAATTAAATTGTCATACGTTTTCGTAAGACAGTTCGATAAATAGACACGTTTGCTGTACACACACGAAATCACACATTCGATAAATAGCCGTAGTATTGCCATACACGAGGTTATTAATTTTATTAAACAATATTGTCGCTGACATTACAGTTCTACGCAAGCTCAATTTTGACAGTTAGAATTGACTACAATAAGCGTTAGTTTTCGAAAAATGAAATTAGTTTGTGTAGTCGTACTACTGCCGGTCACGCTCGGATCGGTGACGCTAAATCAGGCAAAGTCGACTTCGGTCGATATTTAAATAAATTTAAATAACAAAGTACAATACACTAGTTTTTACTGCGGTAGAGCCATACTATGGCCAATTTGGCTGGCACTCGGAAATCGACTAGCACGACCGGTTAAATACCATACAGAATAAGGACGCGAAGATGCAGTTTCCGTTATTGTACTTCGTCCAGTGAGTGAGAGTTTCGGTGGTTCACTCCCCCTCTCGCTCCTTTCCATCAACCCGATTCCCCTCCATTACGTATCCTATTCCGTCCCGAGAAGTCGGCAACGCGCTAGTAACTCATCTGAGGTTACGAGTGTTCATGGGCGACGGTGTCCGTCCACTCTCTGATGGCTCGTCAGCTCGTAGTCCCTTGGTAGTAGCAAAAAAAATTGCTATTCAAGAAAACAATGTCCGCAAAATCTCCGCATTAAAACACTCACAAAAAACAAATAAATTAATAGATGTCTCGTAAATCCGCGTTATTGTTAAAAGTGTTGATTGTTCTTTAAAAAAAAATATTTCTGCTTCATTTTATGAAACAGGTCAAGTTTGAATGAGACTCGCGTAGACAACGTCCCGCGACCTCTTTATAGTTAGATTACCATAACTACCACTACTCCAATTGAATTTAATAGTCCGTGAAGTTAAGCAACAATCATCATACTTTTCTCTTCATAAATATTTTCTGTATGTACCTATTTAAAACTTAGGATTTTCGTTTGCATTTTATTGTAAAAAATAAGTGAAACCAGGGCCATATTAAGTTACGCAGGGATCCTTGGGCAAACACAACCGGCGCCTTTCGGTAAATAGAGTTTTGGGTTTCTTTTAGAAAGTCAAATAAAATATGTTAGCTTATATTCTTAGGTGCAAGTTAAACGGGATAGTGCAAGGCCTCCATTAGACCGACGACCACAGGTCTGTGTTCGGCGTGCCTTTATGAAAAAGACGTAATGGTATGATATTCTACTGCTAATGCTTGTAATGCTAACTGACAGTGGTTAATACTCGTACATATCTTTTAAACCACGCATTTTAATAAAATGGAAATATATACTTGTATCTCTCATAGCGAGCTTTTTCATTTAATATCACTTTTGCATTTGACAAAAGATATTTTTTAAATTTTCCAATTTGTTTTCCGACATTATATCCTAAAATCAGAATTCGTTTACTTACGCTGTAAATTTAATAAATACGTGATCGGGTCATCTAACAATATTTATGTACCAAATTTCACCTTATCTTTTATCCCTTAGATGCGGAGTGGGCGGTGACACACTCAGTTTTTTTTTTGTGGTATGTACTGAAGTATAAAAACCATCGAAATTAAATCTAGATTAGGATAGAAGTAAACTTAATATATTCGTGAGCATTCATACTTAGAATTTTAATTATATTCTTCTTTTAATACGATTCTACATAATTCTTCTAAATTCTTGGAGTTTTCATAGCCTCCATGACAAACCGGGTTACCAGTACTCGATAAAAATAGCTACACCATGAAGCGTTGTTATGTAACAATCGAACAAGCAGAACGCGGTAACGCAATATCATGGCAACATTTACCTTCGTATTTGCGATCGGATAGCTGTTTTCACGTTAAGGCCGAAGCCGCGTAACCGACACCGCCGTCTCCCGCCGGCCGATGATCATCGAGGTTTTTTTTTCTGTGCGGTCACTTTGTGAAAGGTGGGCAAAAAATAAACCAGCGAGGTGTCCAACAGAATTACGTAGGGTATGCTCGTTTTTATAGTATCGGAGTTATCGATTGTTTATTATAAAAATTGGCATCTTGTTCCTATTTTAAAAATGAGGTTGTGTTTTTTAACACATGCACGTACGTCCGCGATACTCAATCAATCGTCAACAATGACCTAACATGCTGCATGTTAAAAAGGCTACGTTTTTCTTTCTTTATAGTTTTAATGCCTTTTCCTATTCCAATCTTGTTCGCTATATTGATTATGCACTACATTGATTATGCACTGCATATCCTTGGAAGGATCTATTAAACGGTTAAAATTTTATTCCACTGGTATGGCACATACGAACTCGTATGTGGCTGTTTTTATTTGATTTAATTAAATTCTGTATTTTTTTTTATTCTTTATATAAAATAGTTTTTCACTTAACACTCATCTTTGTCTAATAATAAAGATGAATGCTAAATTAAAAATTGATGGTAATTGGTTAATATCAGTTGATGATAAAGTTTTAATTAGTTCATTAATTTGAAACTAATAATAGCATAAATTTATAAACAAATTCGACATAGAATTTAATAGCTTTACCATAGTCTTCTGAAATATTATCTCATTCTCTTTTTTTGTTAATTTCATATCTATATATTATATAATAAAAATAAAATAATCTTATTGGATTGGAGAATATTCTTCTAGTGCCGAATTCTCAATATTAAGTTAACCTGAAACTGTGGACTGCAATGAAAATTATTAGTGGTGAACACATTAAAACAATAAACAATGGAGTTAGTGTTAGTTCAATAATGTTAGAATTACCACAGAGTTTAAAGGGATTATTTTTATTAAAGATACCGTAAAGTATTGCCGTCCTGGCTGCTAATAAATATCAAACGTTATACTTTATAAAGATAAAAGGTGTCATTTATTGAGTAGAATTCTTTTTTGATATAGAATGGCTTGTCCATTGGTTTTTATTATACAAATGGAAGTTCGTTGTCCGTAGCAAAAGTTGAATTATCGCGAAAAGATTTTGGAGTGAAGATTCTTTTATACTTTTTAGATTTCAAGATTGTACTGCTCGTCCTCAACACGCTTTTGGAATGAGTCTCATTTTGCGGCATTGCTACGATGAATTTAATAGTAGGTACTCGTGTTTTTCTCTACAATTCGTGACGGTTGGCCCTCGATTACAATCATTGAGGGAAACTACGAAGTGGTAAATTGAAGGAAATCAATATATCGCAGAATATTTCAGGTAATTTGGGAATTGATATGAGACATATACAAAAATTATTAAACGATTTTTAAAAATTTAGAAATTTTCTTGTTGCTGGATTCCTTATGAGTTTATTTCAGAATAGACAAAGGTTCGTATTGTTCGATGCAGAAAAAAAAATTGTTAATGTATATGAACAATAACGGTCGAACGTTATTAATGACATCGTGTCAGGTTATGAAACGTGAATTAATTTGCACGAACTAGAGACAAGACAAAATTCTTGTGATTGGATAGAGACGATAATAAACAGATACATTGGAACGGATGAAAAGCATGGGTAAAAAATAAATAATTGCATTGTTTCTTTTATGGATGGGTCCAGTTTGCACGATGCCACTAGAAGAACAAAGACGTTAATGCTGAATGATACATTACCATTTGTTTGCCTACTAGTCTTCTCGAAAAGCTGGGAGATGATCGACAAATTGCATCCTTATCCATTATGATAATGATTAAGTGCACACAGCGAATGAGACAAAGCCATACTTGGTTTCTGAAAAGATGAAGAGTGTGATCCATCCTTTACACAGTTCGGATCTTACGCCATTGTGACATCATTATTTTTTCCAAATGTAATCTCATGGGAGATTTAACATTTATGGAGCCAGAAGTGACTGAGGCATTCTTCAACTAGCATATGAATGGACACGTTTATACCCTCAGATCAGTGAGGCTTATGGTTTGGAAAATGGTCTGAGCGAATGAAAACTATTTGTATGTAAATGTGAAAATTAATAAGTTTTTACTCGACCATATTTGTGTTCGTACATGCCTATGTACATGTACATCCAATATAAGCACTCGTGCTAGTTTTATAGAAAATTTAATATATGCGTGTAATAAAACAGTACTGAGAAAATATCTGTATATTAAAGATACTTTGAAATAAAACATTCTAGGGAATATTAGAAATATTTACAAAATGCATTTCAATAATTTTTAAAACTTTTGTTTGTCTTTTTGTAAATTTTTCGGGAACTCCGTAAAAATTACTGATTGAATTTGATGATGTTTAGTATAATATTGTAATAGTTTATACCTGAAATTCACCTGATGTGCACGCATGTGAAGCCGCGCCCGAAAGCTATTTCATAATATATTCATAAAAAAATTATGTTGGAAGTAGGAAAAAAAGTTTCTTATATTCGAATTCGCTTTCAAGCGATAATTAGTTTTGATATGATGTCTAATTTAGGTTAAAATTATTGTAATTTATTCATATACTCAGACAGTCATATATACAGCAGCAAGTTGGAATAACGAGGAAAACTCGGATAATAGTGTTATCTCGGAACAAAAATGTATATAATATTTTATTTTACAGAATTACACACCTATCCGCCATTTATGATTCGTATCATAGATTAATTAAATATAAATTTAAATCAGCAAAACCCCACGTGCAAAACTATGGCAAACTGAATGTGTGTGTTATCTGTAAACAAGCTAAGCGGCGTCCGCTAAGATACCGACGGCCGGCCGTGATGTCATTCGTGCGGGTCATTTGGGTATGAATTCCTTACTCGCGCTGAAATGACGGATAATCACGTAAACAACAGCACTTAGCTCGGCTCCATGACAATTTCAGCGTATTATAACGAGTACTTGGCGTCTAATATTGTAGTACCTACAACGACCGCTAATGATTTGGGAAGAAGAAAACTGGACTTTGATCTCCATTAACAAATTATAAATAAAATATGAAAATTTATTATCTGCGAAAAGGTTTCATTCATCGAAATCGCAAACGTTTGCGAAAATTAAATGAAGAGCTTTTTTTTGTGTGTACATCAGTTGTTGCCGCAGTCATGCATTTGTTTGGTGACTGCATAATAAAAACTATAAGGAAAATTGTGTATTAAATTGAAGCACTCTAGACCAACGAGTGAATTTTGTTAAATGTACGATAAAAAAAAAGGTTGTTCACAACGTCACGAAAGATGTTCAAGGATAACGTGCGATATTGATCAATTGGGACATCCGGCGATTATGGCATTTCTATATGAAGATGTTTCTGAATCTGATCCTACGGTGTCTCTATAATCAGCTACCGTCGCGGTCAACTCACGTTAGCTGGATCGGTTAATCGTCACGTATATTTATTTAACGTCATCCTTATCTGCAAGGCCGGCGATGACGTTGACGAATAGTCCACGAGACAGATAGTATGTTTATTTATCTTCAGTTATCGCTGATCGCATGTACACTCCACGTGCACGCCATAACCTCAATGTGAGAATGACTGCGCGTCTTTACGATGATTCGTATGTTTGTGATTTAGAGCAAACCGAAACGTACGAATCATGATAAAATTTTGCTCTATCACGGCCTTACGTAGCAAGTATGTGCTGTTTTAAATTTAGTTTTGATCAATCTTCATGACGAATTTTCCAATCCCCTCGTAAATGAGAGACAGATGTGTATTTCTGTAAAATACAACTTTTTAGAAATAAAACATTTCATAGTCCTCATAAATTGTGATTTTCTGACTTTTCGGTATTATCCTAACTTGTTTTGCATATGGGTACGAACTTACATAAGCAGATGAATAAATGACAATAATGTTAATCTTGAATAATACAATTCTTTATACATAAAATAAGGAAAAATTAATGTGATCTAATTGAATTTCAGGTATATGAAATGTATTTCGTTGATTTATAAACAAAATTTCTTTATGAATTAAATACTTTTAAAATAAGATATTTGTGATTTAAAATCTAATTATAAATCCCAAATAATTAAGATTGGTCAAAGGAATATTTATTTAAAGAATTAAATAAATATTCCTTTGACCAATCTTAATTATTTGGGAACGTAGAAAACGTAGAAAAAAAAATTATAGTGATTCATATTTACGAATAGATCTATAGTATGAAGTTTTCCTAACGAATGTATTTAATAGAGGAAATTTCCGTAATAAAATATGTCAACTACCTACATATCGATAAGTAGATATAAGATAAATATCGTTGCAAATATTGAAAAGAGGGGCTAGTGTCCGTTCTCCTGTTTCGTTCGAAGTAGTAATAATTAAACGGTGAAGTTGTCGGAAAAAATGAATAAAATTTAATATATGCTTACCAGCCGGCACGACTGTGCCTGAGATGACAATGATTTTACGAAGTTTTTTTAAAAGATAATTATATAGACAAGGATTAATCTAGTTGTAAGCTGCTAATCGTTAGATGATTAGGTTAATTTAAATAATAGTTATATAAAATACCTACAAAAATTTTTTTTTTGTTGTCTATTGATGTGAAATAGTTTATGGTGAGGTACTTAATATTAGATATGTGGACATCATTAATTATGTCATCTTCAGAGCACTTGTCATTTTATACATCTTCAGGTAGATACGATATTTTTATTAAATGTGATGAAAAGTAGTCTTCATACATTATCTTATACCTAACTTAGCAACGGCTCGACTGATCTTTATGAAATTTGCAATATAATAAGTTGTGAAAATAATAATTTGTATATCATGTTGATGTCTGTTTGTTTATTCGTGCTAATCTCCAAAACGACTTAACAGATCGTAATAAAAATTTTCAATAGTCATAAAATACCACTTATAATATAAGATAGATTAGTTTTCATAGAAACATAATGAATAAATATTAGAAAAATAGCTGCACTGTCCAATGGAAGATCAAGATCTACACCGAGCGTACCATCGGGATCGACACTGGAATAAAGAGTAACACCGGGATTGAAAACGAGACGAGATTGAATCGGAAACATTAACGCTAAAATTTAATTTACGCGCAATGAAGCGAGTGGGAAATACCTAATCTATACATATATAATGAAAATAGGTTGTCTTTGTTCGCCAATCACGTAAAAATTACTAAACGTATAGACATGGGACTGGGACCATTCGATGCGGAATGATTTGTAGATGGTTCTAGGCTACTCATTTTTAGAATTCCGTAAATCCTTCGCCATTTTATTTATAAATAAAAATTACCCAGTGAAGCGGGCGGGACAGCTAGTTAATAAATAAAATGCTAAATACATAATTTCCTAATAATTTACAAACTGAGTGATATTACTGCATTCGTATTGAAAACGACTGATATATGTCACGATACTTATTCTAACGTCAGATGAATATACATCTAGCTAGTATAGTATACATACTAGCTTCAGCCTACGGGTCCATTCACCATGACACAGAATGCATTTCGGTTCCGGCTGTATTTTCGATTTCGGGTCCAGTTCATTGTCTGTTCCTATCTCGGTCTCGCTCTCGACTCCACTATCAGTCCAATTTCAGTTTCAATCTCAATTCTAATCAGACTGTACTCTCGATTCCGATTCTAATCTTTTCTAAAATCTAGACTTCAAACGGGAATCGTAAAAGTTTAAATTTATCAAAATCTTGTCACGTTGGAAGTCATATTTTGGTTCCGCACTCGGTTACAAGGACTATTCTGCTAATTTAGGGTTTTCTCGACCCCCATTCTGATCTAAGACCGAAGCGGCTTCTGCGCTCGGTCACAAAAATCTGATTCAACTCTAGGTTTTTGCTTTAGAATGGGTTGTTTGTTAAAACATTTTTACGTGTGCGTGCTATTTATTTGCTTCACGCTTTACAGTTAGTCGATTCTGCTTTGCTCTACACAAAAATTTCACGAAAAATTAAAGAAAACGTTTTCAAAGTATATTACCCTTAATGAGTTCTTAGATAGATAGATGACAATACACGAAATACTAACTTTAGACTCGTAGAGCGGGTTGCGGAAGGCGGTGGTGCCGTGGGCGGAGTCCCCGTAGGGCGGCGGCGACTCCCGCCGCGTTAGGGACACAACGCTCTCGGTGCGCCCCTGGAATCGCGTTATGACCCCGATGTTCGCTGCGCCCGAACGCCACACGCGCATGCTGGATACCAAACAATTTATTTATTATATATATATCGCGACATATTTTTTTGTGAAAACCTCATAGCTCTCTCTTCTCTCTCTCTCTCTGCTCTTTACGAGTTTAAATTATTTATGTGTGTAAAATACTGACTTAATAATAAAGCTCAAATTGAAATTAAAAAAAAAAAACTAATTATAACGTATTAGATTAGATTATTTGGATACATAAATACGAAATATACCTTTATCAGCTTTTTCGAATAACCTTTACGATAGCAGATAATTCAATGAGTGATGACTCAAAAAATGCCTTTCTATTTTTTCTATAACTTTATTTCTTTTGTATTCTTTTGTTTTGTGCCCAAATGCCTCTTGTCCAACGTACTTTTATTGATAATGCTAAGAAACTACATCGTCTTAGATAATATATGTCATACTGTAAGTAAATTGTGAACTATCTACAGCATACTCGTTATTTGAAGGGTCAACCTAAAAATTATAAGCACAACAATCAAGAGTATATTTTAATTTAGATTAATCTTACCTTTCGTCTCGGATACACAAAGTATCACAACAGATACCTAGACGTTTCGTACACATTACTCACATAGGGTACCGAGGCAAAGGAATCTTCTTGTAGGAGCCGATGTACAAGAGGAACACGACCACGATGACCAGAACGAAGGCGCCGAGGACGACGCGCCCCCCGAACCCCGTCATAGAAAGCGGCACGCCGCTCAGGGACATCTGTACGACGCCGGCCACCCACCGGCGCTGGAGGTGGGCGTTGACCATGCTCACCACCGCCGCGCCGATGCTCTCGTATTGCGTTTTCTCCACAACCACCAGCTGGACCCTGACATCGCTAAGTTTCCCCACATGGTAGGCTAATTTCTCGCGGCCGCCGTTCTCGTTTATGTACTTCTCGACCAAACTCCTGAACTCGGCCATGTCGAAAGTGTCGGCGGTGTCGAATGCGACGCTCCCGCCTGAGAACCGGATCGAATAGTTTAAGAAGAAATACAGGATGACTATGAGAAATAAAAGATGTAATATTTTCCATTTACTTAGTGAATATAAACGAGAATCACAATATAAAGTTTGTAGTCTCATATTAGTCAATAAAGCTAATTAGGTTATGGCATTTTAATCTGGCATCTCAATTTACAAACGAAAAAGTATTAAAAGTGAGAAAAGACGTTTAAGAGAACTATTTATCGACATACACAAGTTACGCAACCATGCACGCACTTACACGCACGCACACACTACCGCGCACGCGCACACACACACATACACGCACTCACGCAACTCAACACATATACACATCGGTGATGTTGGCATATAAAATAAAGAAACTTACCACAAATATTACAACAGTGTCCTACTGGTTTGATTGGATTTACGCATTGTATGGGTTTACAGTATTTTTTAGCGCAAATTATTTGAAGAGGATTATCCTGACAGGGGCATCCGGCTTTTGTATAACATTGCTTTTCACTTATTTTTATTCCAGTTTCTTGATTTCTGTTCATTAAGAATGTCTGTCGAGGATTCGCTCGGTACGTATCGAATCTCAATAATTCAAGTCCAGATTGGCTGAAAGACTGAAAAAAATAAAAATATTTCAAACATAATATAATGGTTATTATTGTTTTTCGTACCTTCAAACGTTCTTCGAGATCAAATAATCCAAGAAGATTGTTTCATAACCAACATAATCATTTTTATTTGTTCACGTAAATCCTAGTTATAGTTTCTACACTGTAAGAATATATTGTGCAAATCAAATTTACTATTAAATTAGAATAAATTGTTGATAACAGGATATGCAAATTGAGCCATAAAATGGAATTTGGAAATTTGTCGGCATTTTTGTTACCTTAATGCAAAAACGTATCCTCTCATGACCTTTTACTTAAAGTTATAGAAATGGAGTAGAAAATATTGCGTTTTGGAAATGACTTATAATCCAATCGGTTATTCGTTTTCGAATTGGATATTTATTATTTTAAATTAATTTATCATTTTTCCAATTTCAGTCGTCAAAAATAAATTATTCGTTCGATAACTGGATTTATATAGCTGCATTATTACTCCATAGAGCACTTGTAGCGTCAGCTTTTATCATCCCACTATGGAAGCTCATCCTCCCTCAATCTTTTTCATTGAGGTTGAGGGCTTCTAATTCAATACAGTAGTTACCAAAACATCAATTTCTTAGTTACTACAGATTGGAATTGGGGCAATATTGGATTCCGAGAGATCATTTAACTTACATGACTTGTTGTTTTATGTTTGATTGCTGTTTTTCATTAATTTGTGGTTGCAAAACAGGAATGTGAACTTTTTTCTTTCTGCCGCATCGAAATTTTCATCGTAAGAGATTTTTAGAGTTTATCGAGTTCTCTGTGTAACTTTTTTACTTTTTACTATCGATATTCTGAAACACTTTTTTTACGTAGCAACTCTGTACCTCACAAATGGTAGATTATATTAGGCGTTATTAGATAGTGAATATCAATTTTTAAAACATCAGTGATTTGAATACGCCGCTTTTCGAAAATAACTAACACATCCTAAATTGTAGAATAATATGCATATCTCTTTCGCACCCGTAGTATTTCAGATATTATGAGGATATATGAAATACCACTTACAAACGCGCTTATCGTGAAAATCCCAAAACTGTAGGCCTGATTGAAACAAAAATTGGTCTGACAATGTATAGTTTATATAAGATAGGGTCCTACTAAGAAACGAAAATTCACTTTTTAAGTAGGGTAAAAGGGAGGTTGATTTTTATATAAAATATTTTTATGGAGTGAGGTATGACTTTGAGGTTTATATTTTTATTAAAGGATATTAGAAGGGCAAACATGCATTGGTGAGCCATCAGAGGGTAGATTGGTCACTCGCACTCACTGGACGAAACGCAAATGCGGAAGCTGCTAATTCACGTCCGTATTCTGTGAGAGTGTGGCATAGCAATGCACATGATCACAAGTATGTATGTATTCATAAAAAAAAACCTATACATTCAAATAAAAAGTATACTTACTTCATTATTTATTCTTAAACCTCGAATATATTGAGTGTTGTCCGGTAACCAAATAGTAAATCGTGCATCCTTCGGGAACTCAACTATGTCATCGTAGCAGGGCACGCGCTCTGCGTCCGGTGTAGCATCGTTGAATTCTGGAGAACTCCAAACGTCAGGCTGAGCCCACCACCACTCCATGACGTCTTGGTAATAAGTGTCACCCCCTTTACATCCGTCCGCAGTACCGTCCTGTTCGAAGGTTATTTCGCCGTCTCGCGGTAAAAAGATTGTTCCGTCGTTAGGCAAGATCATTCCGCTCAAAGACTCATCCCCTTCAATGACCACCGCAGACGACAGCACATTCGGAAATACTACAGTTTCGTTGCTGCACGGCAGTCTGTTGCTTCTGAAGTTGGAAGGTAAATTGAAGTTCGTGTTCGGTATCCACTTCACCTCGGTACACACTGAGCTATTTGAAATAATTAAAAGAATAAATGGCAAAACTGAAAGCATTTTGGCTGTGAACCGTTCAACGAATGGGGCGTAAATGTGTCGATAACAAAATCCGATGTCATATTTTTGTAATACGATCTCCACACATGGCCGTATAACTTGATTAGTTACAACATTATTGAGATTTAGAATTTTGTGCTCGGTTTGTTTATATATTATTCCCTGTTGAAAATATCCAATAAATTTCAATAAGAAATAATTGTATTGGGTGCTTTTCGAAGGTAAGAAACGGAAAGTTTAACGAAACTTATATGTCTACAGAGTTCTTATCTGGATTTACGTACAGTATACAATATTTTTACCGATTGTGGAATTTAAAAGTATTAAAAACATCTATTTCGTATTCGGAAATCCACATTGGTTTTTATGTCCACATGGACTTACGATAAGAACAGATGCAAACTTAAAGGTAAGGTGCAGAGATAGGATCCATACAAATACAAAAAACATTACAATTCCATTAAGTCCAATAAAGAAACCTCACTATGATGAATTTACATATAGATTCAGATTTAACTCTATTTGGAAATTTTTTTCTTCCAGATAGATTAAATATAAGCCATCACAGATTCTATTGTTGTGTATGGAACTGTATTGGATGTTTTCAACAGGGATTATTTATTGTATGAAAAATAAGATGATTAATGTTCAAGCAGTTGTTCAGTCACATCGTGTATATCATCACACAATCACATCACCATTATATCTACTAATAAAACTCGGCCAGAAAAAAATTATAGCGTTAATAGTACTGCGAGAAAGCGAGCTTCGAGTTCGTAGTAATAAATATTCCGTATTTTAAAAAAAATCAAAATTTTTTGCTGTTTTAATTTCACTAATTACTTGAAATGACCCATTGCCAATTTTGCTTGCTTTTATAAAAGAAAAGTACCCTGGTACTCAAGCGTCTGTCCATTTATTTGTCATAGGTAAAATTAATCGAGGATACAAATATAGAGGGCTTTAAAAATAAAATGTATTTTACGTATATCGTCTTCTAATAAATCGTGTGGGGTATCATTATTATGAAAAAACTTAAATTCTATTAATTTTTTTAAATACAATAATGCTGCATATTTCATTGCGTAAAGTTGAAAAATGTTAAAACTGGACCATTTCTCGTGCTATCTCCGAAGCTTCCGTTTTGGAAAATCTGAAATATCGTATTTGTGAATAAGTAAAGTTTTAATCATACTTTAAACGAAAAGCAAGTGTAGTGGCCAAAAGAATTTTAACAGATCTGCAGAAAAATCTGAAATACATTTTTTGTTAATGTTTTTAATTTTTTCTTATTCTATGTCTATTTTACATCTATAACATTTTTAGTAGTGATAAAATTCAATAAAAACAGCAATTCTTCCACAGGCACTATGTAAAAATATCGAATAAATATTGTAATATCGCTCAAACATACTACATCCATACCAACATTTTAATTTCATATGTTCGTTACTAGATGGCGATGTACGTAAAATAAATCGCGCTATAATTATGTTATGCAGACACTTATCGATGACAGTATATAGTAGAAAAAAAAAATTGGAATTTGAAATGAAAAATTTTGTGCTTAGTCTATTCAATAGGAACTGGCCCAAGTAGTCAAATTTTGTCTCTAGCTCCGCACGTTCTTATAATTGTATGACATTATTTTAAATTTAAGTAATTTTTTCGTTTTGAAACCTATGTACCGGCATAAGGTTTCATATGTCAACTTTTCTATTTTTCCTTTAAACACAAATATCAGAACATTTTATAGTTTGTACATCGATGCAAGAACAACTCGTTTAACCGTCTTTGTAGAATAAATTTATGTTGTATTTTGTAGAGTTAATAAATTATGACTTCCTGATCATTGATGTAAGGGCACAATTACGTTAATTCATTAACAAATAAAAACTTATTATTCATTTCTTTGAACATACCCGTTACTTTACATTATAATCCTTAGGTCACGAATATATATAATAATAAATATTTGGCTTAACTAAAGACTTTCATCATTAACTATGGCGGGGCCTTAGTTTGAGAGTCCCTTGTAAAACAGTTTTCATCTTAAAAGTTTAAGCTCCTGCTTCATTTTTATAGCAAAAATGAGCCTTTGAGCCAGTGGGGTAGCGTGCCATCTCGGCGCCCGGGGCGGGAGACCCACTTTGCCGCCCCCATTCTATAGGTGCTTAATTGAAATTAAATTTCACAGGCAATGAGGTACCTTTTATTGAAGGTAAAATAGGATGAGCGGTTTTACATGCGGATTCTACGGGCCTTATGAGCAGCGAAATCAGAAATAACTTTGTAAAAATCAATATTAGCAGCCAATTCTTGTTCAATCGACAATAGCCAAGTTTGATAGTTTAGCGGAGCTCATAGTAGATCTGAGGTGGTATTAGCTTCAACTGAAAACTTCTCACAACTGGCAACACTAATCGCCAAAGTCAAATATATACGAATCAAGATGACTATATTTGGAATCAAAATTCCGGATTCAGTTTTGAATGAACTGGAGGAGCTCCAGTGGTCCTTTATATATCTTCCTCTGATTCAGAACAGGCAACAAATTGCTAGAGACGGTTCGCTCCATCTGAAACTCGTCCTTGTCGATGTCTTCTAATACATGAGAAAGATCACACTCGAACTTGCTGTCCAAAAGTTTCGCTGTCATCAAAAATCCGAACTTGTCCGATATTTCTTGAATTTGCTGAAATCGAGTCGTCATTTCTTGAATGATCTTGTTGAATGATGCGAACACTTCTCGACGGATTTCCTGCTCTTGAGACAAATATAGATAGTGAGACTAAAAAACTATTTCTTAATTATGTAATCGTTCTCTAAAGCTAATAATTTAAGGATATAATCAAAATTATGTTTTAAAAAAATTAATTTGATTCATTTCAAATAATGAGTTTTAATGTAATTCATCCCCCTAGAACCCGATTGCAGAATCATCTACCGGATTAGTTGTGTATCGAAACCGTCCAGAGACCTACTTAAGCATACACAAAAAAACCACTATAATCGGTCCAACTCCTTAGAAATTCAGTGACAAACAGGTAGAATTATACACATTAAGTTAAATAAATATTCATAATTGGTTTAGGGGAGATGTAGGTAATGGGGATCACTTAAGATAGAATTGAAATAAAACCATATCTATTAAACATTTATTTATTGTTTTGCTCTTATAATAAACTTTACTTATTTTACTAACAATTGAGATCAACTTAATCAATTTGGCTTATAAATTTTGGAATAATAAAGATTAAAAAAAAATATTTGTTTGATCACCATTGTCAACATCGGTTGGCAATGGTGGTCAGCATATGGAACAATAGTGATCAACACATATCGCACATAATTCTGAGCAGAGTCCCACCCAGTGCAGTCGGCATGAGCCCAAAGCCCACAAGAAGTGCACCGGTACCATATTTTGCGGTCTCGTCCAAATTCGCCACATACAATACACATGTCACCAGCGTCTTCTGCATCATCGTCTTCATCATTCTGGCATAACTCGTCCGTATTTACGTCTGACATCGAAGTATCATTCGACTCCTGAAGAATTTTCTTCTTAACCTTCTCAACATTGCTTTTCTGTGGCTTGCTTTTCTTTCCCACTCCTTTTCCCTTGCCTTTTAAAGCTTTAGCCTTCCTCTTATTTTTTTTTCGACTTTGATCGGTGTTGATGTCAAAATTGTTGCGTGCTGTTTTTTTCTTCCTTGTCTTGTCTTGAGAACAGCTGATTTCTCAGGAAGCTTGATGAAATTTTGGGTAATTGGGTTCCCAGATGTTAATGGTATTCCGAATTGACACGATATTGCAGTCGCTGTTTGAGGAGTTGTTGAACAAAATGTGGATGTACTTGGAATGGGACTGCCTTGTCTTAGCTCAACAATAGCTGTAGGTACTGAGAGGGGCAAATCTCCGGCAGCATTCGATTCTAAAATAGAGTCAACTGTGTCTTGAACTACAATGGGTTCTGACTGAAGGACTTCAGCTGCTAAAAAGTCTTCATCTGAAAATACATTGGGATTGATAGGAAAAATACCCGTTGCTCTAAACCCGGCTTCACCCTTACTTATGGAGGCAACACTTGAGAATGCTTTTTTGACCAGGGAAGCTACATCATAAGGTGTTATTCTCTCTCAAAGTTGACTTTTCATGAAAAAATCGCATTCTTTTCTATATGCAGCTTTGAATGGTTTTTTGTGTATCTCTTCTGAAGACTGGAAAATGGGATGTTCATGGTCTTGGCGGCTTTCCTCACTGAATAATTTTGTTCTTCAATGAGTTTTATAGCCTTTTCTAGCTGATCCATAGTCCAGCTAGCTTTATCTGTCTTCCTAGGACGTACTTTCGGCATCTACAAACAAAAAATACATTGATTCAGCAAAGTTAGGTTATGTGGGACGAGAGTCATGTAGGTAATTGAGTCACCTGACTCCAATTGCATACATGGGCGAAAAGGAGAAAAATATCCTCACAAAAAAGTAACAGACACAACAACAATCTGATTTTTTTATTACAATCTAAAATTTTACGATTATTACATATTACACGTACTGAAAAAAAAAGCGTAGTAATTTAAGACTTACCTTCAAATGTCGAACTTAAAAAATTAGAACAAAATGGTGCGAAATATTCATATAGCTGTTTCTCACTAGCGCGTCGCGCGAATGACGTGAGTCCCCCACCCGGGCCCCGGAATGTCTAAAGCTAACGCGTGGTATGTTAGCATCACTTGGTCGCGTTCGTATTTTGTTATTATGTGGTGACCACCATTGCCAACTGACTCCGATTGCATACATCTCCCCTATGTCATTATTAATATTTAAATATTAAAATAATCGAGTACTGGGACTTTAATATTATCAGACAAACAAACTGAAATAAAAGTCAAATTACCAATCATATGGACTCTATACGTTAACTGACGTTTTATTAGTTAATAACTAATCTGAACGTTCTTAGAAAATAAAAAAAAACTAAGCACGTGGTTATTTTATTTAGATATAAAATAGTGTCCGTTGAGTTCAATACATCGTTGCATTCAATGGAATTATTGAAACGCTTTGCCCATTCGCCAACGAAAAAGAAAACCATAGAGTTATTCCTATATAACAAAAGTGACCAAACGAAATTGGCTTCGTAGAAGGCATGGCATACTATATTGGCTTCACCGCCGTATAGAGGTTCACCACGTGTTTTTATTCTTTCTCTTTCTGTCGTCGACGAGTATCTTATTCTTACTCTTTCTTTCTCATCGGTTTAGAAAAATGTCTTATATCCTCATTTATATTTAATTGAATTATGTGCCACAAATGAACATATATGTTCGACGTTATAATTATGTGCTTTTCTGTTTTGATGCTATTCGCACGTCGGTTGTTTTGATGGTCTTTTTATATGGAGCCACTACTTTCCAGGTGTCCGTAAACCACTTAGGTTTTTAAGCTATTGCATAGCTTTTATCGCAGGCTTTGAGCGCGGCGACCGAATCAAGAAATTTCATAACGAAAATAAAACCCAACTCCCCCCACTTCGCCTACCATGTAGCTCGGCCGAGCGTTCGCTTAACGTGTATGGTACGACTGTACGAAGCTCGCACGGATCGAGATGAGCTGCTCCGAAATCGGACGAATACTTAAGCAGTTGTTTGTGAGAAAGTATATAAGTGTATAGGTATCTATCATATCTTTATGCCACACACACCGTATGTGCCCCCTAAAGTATACATGTACGTATATATGTATACATAGGTGTACCTATGTACAACAGTGAATAGCAGTTGCTGGTGCATAGCTATACGCGTAAAATTTATGTATAAAGTGTTCTAAATATGAATAAAAAAATGCATTTATTAATGAAGAAAGTGATGAAAAACTTGAATATCAAAGAAAAAAAAATACTGCATAAATAAATATAATTGCATAAGTTGATAAAAAATGCTATGCAATAGGTTTACCGCGGCAGTCCCAGAGTGCCACACGTTGAATTTTTTCTCATTTTAGGAAATAAATAAGAATCGCATGGTGCGAGGTCGGAACTGCAAGACGAGTGAGCCAGTATTTCTATACCTAATGTCCCCAAAAAGTTAGTTTTTCTCTGGCAATATGTAGTGAGGCATTATCATATTATCACGATGAAGAAGAATCCTACTGTGAAGTCGTTTTTTCTGAAATTTTTCAAAAACAAGAGGCAAACAAATGTTATAAAATGACTTGGCATTCCGAAGAAAGACGACACCATCTTTTTCCGACGTTTCGACTTCCTTTTACTTTAGTAGGCAACTAATCCTGGAAAGGAAACACCTACACAGTAGACCATTTTCTTGTTTCGGTATCTTATGATCCCGAAACCAAATAATTTAACTGTTATCATCAGTAAATCCAGTTTTCATCACCTGTAATTATGTTGTATACAACATTTGAGTCACCACCGGCAAATCCTTGCATTATTTCGCGGCAAAAATTAACACGACCGAGTCAAATTATGAAATATCCAGAGTATAAAGCTTCTTGACCGCTTTATGTTCATGAAGGATTTTATGCACTTGATTTATATCGATGCCTAAGCCTGTCCGAATCTAATAGTAGGTCACTCTTTTGCCGGTCTCTATCATGAGCCGCACAGTACTCGTGTATTTTCGGTCTTCACCGCAGAAGGACGTCCCTTACGTAGACTCAAGTCAGATTAGTGCGATCACGTTCGAAATCGTTAAACTAGTTAAAAACAGTGGTAAGCGATGGAACTTCATCATGGAAGGTCAAACAAGTCTGTTATAGCTTTATTGTTGGCTTAAATGGCAACGAAAATCGTAGATAATTATTGCATGAAATTTTATTTACAGCAAGTTCGTGTTTGACGTTAGACGAACAATTTTCTTTTAGCGATTTGTGAAAATAAATGATAAATTAATAAAATATACATATGAAATAAGGTTCGAAGACAATTCCAAAAATTTGAATGCGTTTTTTTATTTTTGTTTCTAAACGGCTAATTCCAAAAATTTCAAGTGTTACTCGCGTACATAGAAAATTGAGGGATGTTTGGAAAACTGGGTGTGAAACAAAAATTTATGAGATGATGAAACCTCAATGATATTATTTTTACTATTAGTGCAATTATAATTTCATATTGGGAAAGAAGCATGGTTTGAATATAATGTACTAAATGAAAATAACTTTAATGCTATTTTGAATTAACATATTTTTACCTACCTTTGATTTCTATTTTGGCAGTTTATAAAAACGTACAGTATAACGCACGAAACTTTGGCACTTTAAATTGGCTACGAAAGGTTACTGCACAGGTATTATGCTCCTCCGACCCTTCCTTCTTGCCCTCCGCGTTCGTATTTTACACATTGCAAGGCTTTCGTAACGAACTTCACAGCGGCAAAGTTTCGTGCGTTGCACTGTACATTTATAAAATGAGTAATAATGAAATATCGGAATAACTTCCTGTCCAAGAAATAATAAAATATGATTACATTGTTAATACCGAAAACGTGATTTTTTTCTTATAGGATCTGCTAATTTGGATTGGTGGAAATATTATCGAAGTAGCCAGTTAATTAATTGTGCATTTTAAAGACGACATACTGTTTATGACCTTGTTTCTAATTAAGCATGTCATATTTGCGACTTTGTTAGCAATTAAGGAATTCTCTAGAACAATACACATGTATACAGGAATTAGGGAGTTGCTGTTCTCTTGGCGACCAGTGCATTAATAAGCAAAGATCAGTCAGTAAAGTGTTACTACAGTGGTTTGGTATAGGTGATTTTATTTCACAGTACACGCCTTCTGTTTGTTTTAGAGTTTAAAATTTCTATCTCAATCTTCAAATATCAGTAGGAATAGATTGCAACAAAATCAAGTACAGATATTTCTCGACGAAATAAAGAAAACACGGTTATAAAAACTAAATCGAAAATAAATAGTTCTTACAAAAACTAAAACTGGTTAAAAGATAAACTGTAAATTATTAAGTCTCATAGTCAGAAAATATTTTCATATATTTTGTACAGCACTACGTAGGTAGATATTGAAGGTTAAAATTAGTATGTGGTAGTACACTTCAGACTAACTGGCAATTTAAAATACTATATATATTTTAGTTTTAGAAAAATTATTTCTATTTTCATCTTACTCCAAAGAAAATGTGTTCTAAAAATAAATATAAAAATGTCCATAATACAGAACAGCTTACAGAAGCATTTTAAAAAAGTACATTTGTTGGTTGTGACAAGGTTACCATACCAAGTTGAAAGAAGAAGGGTAGAAATTAACAAATGCAAAAGCAATGTCAGTCCTTCTATACAAAAATTAAAATATATGAATCAGTAGCAAAATCTTAATGTTGAATAAATAATTGCTTGCGTAAATAAACTGGGTGCTTAAAATGAGTAAATCACATACTGAACTCCAATCAAAAAATATCATTTATTATTAGCATTTTATTTAGTACTCATATCTCAAAAATAGTAAAAACGTTTCTAGTATTATCTTAAACTACAGAATATTGCTTGATGTCTAATATTAAGATTTAATTTAGAGATCTATTCCAATGTAAATTTTACTAAATGTAAGTTACTATGCAAACAATAATAAAGCGTAATTTATTTATCAGCGACAAAATAATTAGGATAATTTTGGAATGGGTATGTCACTTTAAACATTTATTTAAACTTTAAATGAAGGTTTGAAGCAATACACATTTAAATTTTAAAGCAATATGTGAACGAAAGAAAAAATTATATTTCTAAACCCACAATATAACTCATTTATTAGCATCTGATTATCTGATTGGCTTCAGCTAGCTATGGGATTTCATCCTTTCTAACAATTGCAAGGATTGCCATTTCCATAGTTTGCTGAACCGATTAATTGAACTATTAAGACTAGTCACACTATCAATGATCCAAGCTTTAGCACCATATGCCTAATGGATAATAATAATGTGCAAATTCCAAGTTTGTCTTTGGGTTTTACAATATGGGCTATGAGAGGGCACAATAAACCCGTTTTAATACTGCACACAACTAAACTCTTCAATCAACTTTATTGATGTCACTTTTATTTAGTATAGTATTTTTGTGATAGATGCAGTTCTGCAAAAGTTCCATGAATTACAATTAGTTATTCCATAGTTCTGGGAGCTAGAAAACATAAATGTTCATAAAAGTTTTAAAAACAACTTATAATATAAATATAGTTTGAAATTAATCAATATGTACATATTTTTAGTTTTCTCTTCTGTTTCTATTCCACATCTTCAAACATTTTAAAAAGTTCAATGTAAACTTTAAGGTTTATCAATAGTATTTTAGCTTTAGCCTACAGCAATCAAAAGGTTCTCAAAAAATCTGCCTTTTCATGGAAATTTTTATTTTTTGCTTAATGGACTTTCTTGAAACTGACATTAGAAACTTGATGAATTTTGCAAGTCAGTGTATCAGTGAAAATTTAATTTTAGACATAATTAATGTTGTTGCCTACAATTATTTAATTAGTCTAGCGATGACACTTAAAATGTGACTTCTGGCAACTATATTTTTTCTTGTTAGCTTCAACCTTAGCTATCTTGAAAAATCAAGATTTAGTAGTAGGATTCATAACACTATTTGCTTTTAATTTCAAAAACCACATAATAAAATAATAAGGTCCTATTGAATAACACGTCACATGTAAGATTTTCAAACATTCACTATATACACATATAAATTTAACAGAGTAAATAAGAATAAATGTTTGACTACACTACAATAACTCTCTCACACTACACATGTATGTATGTGTAAAAAAATTCTTTTCACATGACAAATTATAAAATATTAGTTAATTAAAAATTCTTGACACAAAAATTAGTACGTAGTACAGATAAATTGCTATTCTTGATTGTACTGATTAACTTTAATTAATTAGTTATAAAAACTACTGCAGATATTTTGAAAAAATAATAACATAATAATCTGAAAGTAAAAAAAGCAAGGTCTATCGAACAAAAGGGATAATGATAAAAAAAAATAATTGAGAATTATGTGAACATAGTATTTTCAGTTTATGATATATTTTAAAAGAAAAAGGAACAACCAATCTAAAAAATGAAATCATTGCAATAAAAAAAAAATGTGGTGTAAATTAAATTAAATAAAATGAGATATGAGGAAATTTGTTTATAACTTAATTCATTTTTTTAAATACATTACAGTTGCTCGTAATAACTTATACAACAATATAACTTTCGAGACAAAAGAGAACTATTTATGCTGCAATCAGTACCACAATCATTCTGAAACAAAATGTAATTAGTTAAAGTTATAATTTGATTAATAATATGCACAATAAAATTGATAATACAAAATCAAAAATATGTAAAATATTTAAGTAGCTTACCCATATAAATACAAGAAAAAAGATAACAGGTAAAATGCTAATTTAATCCACCCTTCCCTCTGGCAAACTGTGAGAACATCAGCATTCATTATACTGGTTGGATCATAAAGACCAGGCCCAGACATTACTGGTCGAGTACGATACCTAAAACACCATATAAACAGACCTATTAAAGTTTAAGCACATTTTTAAAATAGTAATAACCAATATTGAATTACCGGTGTATGTGATATAAAATTAAAGGTACATTGATAATCAATGAAAACCATTCTCCTGACAGCAAAAAAAGTAGATTAATAAAAAGGTGAAGTAAATATTCTGGAAGAACAAGCTGAAAACAATTAAATTAAAGGTTAGGCATATGTCAAAAGGGGCTACAGGTACTATACACTTGAACAAAATACAAACAGGATTCAAACTGTTGCACTGATCTATTGGGTTTTTATAATCCGTTTTTAATTCGTCAAATGCTATTACATGAAATATTGAAAAAAATATCAAAAATGCGTCCACAATAAGGGCTATAATATAAGAAAATGCAGGAAAACTAAACGCCATTTTGACATATAACTGGTAATAGCCGTGAATTGATAGCTATTGATGATAATTATTAAACAAACTGAGTAGCTGCTTATCTGTTGAGTATTGATTGTGACTTACTATAAATAATACATGTTTTATCACCGAGAGTTAGTTAAAATCAATTACAAACAACGAATATAACAGGTGAAATATAACATATGGAACATTGAAAAACTCAAGTTTCTAAAAAAAGTGAGAAAAACTCATAATGAAGGAAAAAATTGTCTTCAGTTGTGATAAAGGCTGTATGAATTTTTACACTACCAAGTTATAAAAATTCATAAACATGAACATAGATGTAAAAATACGCGCACGAAGTTTTGTTAAGCCGTGACCGATCTATATAGATCAGTCGTGGCTTGTATATACAAGGTGACAGTCTATTCAACTCATATTTCGACATCAGTACTAATCGTTAGAAATAATTTCTACGTCCATTTTCCAATTCGGAGTGACGTATTTTTATTGTATAATACAAAAAGAAAAATTAATAGAAATCGTAGAAGTCGATGAAAAAGATAGCAGACAGTTAAAAGTCATTAGGTCTTTCTGAATAACAACTGTTAAATTCAGAACTTACTGTAGACTTAATAAATAACGTTGAATATTTATATACTTATTTTATAGAAGAAGAATGCAAATATTTTTGATATCAATTAATTCTGTTAGGTATGACCACGTAGTTTATTTCATAAATTTTATTTATATACGTATCTAAATAGTAACAGGAAAAAAATGGATATAAATATTAATAGGTATTTATACTACAATTAGCCTTAACCCCGGTTTTGCCCTAGTGAGTAGAAATCTTTCATATATTATATAGAACAATCGCTTAATCATTTATAATCGCGATCACAATTTTGTTTTTGATTTCAATACTGGTTTCATTACCTGTCCTGCTTTTGGTCTTGTTTTAAATATAAAATTGATGTGACTTTAAATTTCCTTTATAAAAACGATCATTCTCCTCTTTAATTTCATCATTGTAGAAGTTAAATTTCCAATACAATCATTTCCCTCCTTGATTTCACCATTTTAGAAGGTAAGTTTCCAATATAATTAAAATACCCTTTTTTTTATTTATAATAAAGACTTCAAACACAATTTTTATTAGATTAACCTAAAAACTACAGGGACTCCTTTAAACATTTCAATCCTCATTTTTATTTCCTTTTGAGTTAAATATAAAAATACTGCAATATTTTTCATTTTATAAGAAAAGTAAGAACGTAAATATTCTACCTTAAAAATAATGATATTCCTATACAAATTGTCACCCCTCTTTTTACTTTATTAATAACGGCATTATCACAAAACTGTTCTTAGGGATCGCCTACATTTTTAAAGTAAGGTTTATCTTACAAGTTTACACATTCAGCTGTTATTGGCGTTGGAAATAGTAAAACGCTTATAAAATAAATTATCGCTTTTACTTCTTATATTAACATTTGCATATTAACATATACATAAATGAATTTCATATGACGTTTTTAGCAAAAATATTGATAACTAAACACTTTCAACCATAGAACAAATAATTGCATTTATTAACGACTACAAGATTGAATGGTGGTAATATAAATTTAAACCGCTCTCGTCCTGAACGTTGCAATCGCATTGGTGACAACGATATATAACAGCCCCCAACCAGCATTAGACTAGCGTAGAGGATTTAAGGTCTAAGTCTCTCTTTGCTGTCTTTAACATGTAGTTAATCTTTAAAAAAAAATAGTTTTAAAAGATTTTTTCTCCTAGTGTATTTTTATTAAGAATTGTAGTGTTAAGTTTTAATTATTCCATTAATGATTCACAGAGTAATGATTGATTCCTATTGATCGCGTTGAAATCAAACACGTACTCTAAACTTTACGTTGAAGTTTTTGTCTCCGGTGTTAAATTGATAGATCAATATTAAATAATAGGTTGTCTCCTACATTATAAAGTGGTGATATTTCCGTACTTACTATAGTTCTTAATACCTGTTTCACATTATATTAAATGACAACCCATAGCGATATGTGGTGATGAATTTTAATCGATTTTAATAATGCATTATCGTTAAAAAAAGCAATTTAACCAAGATTGTATATTTTTCAGTATAAGCTTTGGTTACAGTAAACAGAAATGATTACAAACTTGAAATTTAGTGTATATTTTTACTTCATAGTATTTTATCTACTTGAAAAATGTTCAACTATAGATCATGATTATAAAGGATTTGATGATACCATCTTATTTGGTATCGAGTGGCCTGGTGCAGAACAGCAGATAGATAATTTGATAGAAGGTAGTGAAGTGGATCCTAAGAAGGTACACTTACATTTTATTTCTACCAAAGCTTATTACTAGTCTTCTCTTACTACATACAGAATCTAGTTTAATTAGTCTTCCATGTTTTCGTATGTCATTAAATTTATTTTCCCAAGATGCACAAGTCTATTATTCTTAGTAACTATTGTCACTGAAAACAAACACCCTATTTTCCTTAAGAGGAAAAGGACGACTCTCTAAAACTACATCATCAAAATCGTGTTTTGATGGTCTACAGTTTTAGTACAATAATGATTGTACACTATTAAAATAAAGTTTCGAAAATATAGATACAAATATACAAATTTCTTAAGTGCCCATGAATGATTGTAGACTTAATTTTGTAAATCATTGGCATACAAAGAAGAATATCTAATTAAGTATGGGACAGGTTCCCTCAATATTTTTTTTAAACTCACATTAGTTGTACGATTTTTGCGTTTTTGTACAAAAGTTTATTATATTGTGTTAATTTTACTGTGGATATATATCACAATGTTTATCGATTGACTTTTTATTTAATATAGAGAGAAATACTATTTCATTGGACTTAAAAATATTGAAAACTTGCAAAAATAGTCAAGACTGACCACTGTCTCAAACTACTTTTAATTCTAGTCACATATTACTGCTTTTGTAATGGGCAATTAATTTGGTGTGTACAATATTGTTGTGTCCGCTTTTATACCTGATTGCTAAGACTACAATCTTTTTATTTCAAATCAAGAAGTCGCAACATCGGGCACTAATAGCTTAAAATTGCCTCTGAGCTAGTGTGTGATTTAATGTGACTTAAGTGAAAATTCATTGGTAATTTCACTCATAGCCTGGATTCAAACATATTACTTTCAAGTTCGATGGCATTTTTTTGGTCATTGTTTACATGGAATCCTGGATGCTATGTTTTGGTCCACTAGACCACCATTGCCTAACACAGAAGCTATAGCTGCTTCTGTACTGTCGTTAAAAAAGTTAAATAAAATTGAAATAAGATTTGGTGTAACTATAATGGTTCATTATATCTGATATATTTTAATATCAGATATAATGTTTGCAAATTAATTAACTCTCTTATTTATTAGGGTTCCGAGCCAAAATGTCAAAAACGGAACCCTTATAGTTTTTCATGTGTCGCTATATCCCGTCCTTATTATTATAGTATAAGTGTCTTATTATGGCCATACTGGATTTGGTCGTTTGTAACAAAAATAAATATTTCAAGGGGGACACTCCATACAGATAACAAAAGTTGAAAAAAAAATTTTAATTAAATATCAACATGCGGTTGATATTTAATTAAAAAAATTCAACAGTTCTTTTAAAAACATTTTAAGGTTTTTGAGCAATCTTTTTGTTTATGTTAATAATTTCGAAAATAATCATTTCAAAACTAGAAGAAATTCTCTCCCTTCTTTTATTTTCTAAACTGTATATGCAAAAAATGTAAAAAAGTGATAAAGGTGACTCTTAATAAATACTTTCAATGAAAATTGTTTTGAACATGATTGGCTATATTGTTTTTGAGTTGTTTCCGAAAAACTGCACTTCTCAATAAAAGGACATATATGTGATGAAGATATGCACTTTAGTTTACATTAATTTAATAGTAATTGTCAACATATCTACTTTATCCTTATAGGCGTTTAAAGAGATTATTATGGGCAATTATAGAGATATTGGTTATAAGCAACCGTTCCGTTTGAGAAATATGGAGAAAGTGTAATAATGTACTTTTTTCATTTGTAGTGCGTTTCTATATACAGTATAATGTATGGAACTTTGTTGCTGTGAAGTTCGTCATGAAAGCGTCGCAATGACGTAAATGTAGGAATATGGCGGAGAAAAAGAAGGGTCAAGACATGCAATAACTTCACAGTATATCATTCACAGCTAATTCAAAGTGGCAAAGCCATTATTACAGCACAACACATAAAACTTGTTGTGCCGTAATTGGCTTCGGAACCCTATAACGAGTACAGTCCAACATGCTCCTGGCCCGTGTTTTGCATTTAATATACCCCTATTTCACTCTTACTTTTAAGTTTTGGCGTATAGTAAGTATAAAAAATATTTTTTTTTAGAATTTAGAAAGTGTAAGGGTAACTACTCATAACAAAGAAACTTATGATTGCTATTTACCAAATATTGTTGCTGAGAAACCGAGAAGTGTGGAAGGATATGATGGACTTACTCCACTGCAGCTGTTAAAACCTTTATTTGTTCAAAAAATTTGTTCATACAGATTAGAAAGCTATTGGAGTTACGAAGTATGTCATGGACGATACATACGTCAATATCATGAAGAAAGGGAAGGTTGGTTAAACTTATTTTCTCTTCATTGCTGTATAAACAAAGTTTAAATAATAAAATGAAAAAAGTCTGCACCTCACTTACATACAAACATATGACTGAAGTCAAACTTTTATTGTTTTAGATTCTCACCATAAAATGTTACTACAACATTAATAATAATGGCACTATATCTTTAATTAAACATTTCATGAAAATGTTTATTTTAAGTCCACTAACTGCATATCATATTACTGTGTTACATATATTGTAATCATATAGTTTAAACGCTTTACAAATTTAGGATCTTAAAAAATACAAATGAAATAACTTCACATTTATTTCACATTATTTTTATTTTTATTCTGCAACATTAGATAAACTATGTGAAAATAATTGTTTTGCTAAAGCACAGTTTGCATAGTAAATTCAACACCTTAGCAGGCATTGAAAGTTTATAGAGTGTATATTAGTTAAATTATTTTGCATTTCAATTTCTCTCTACTTTTATTTTCCTATGAATTCTAGGTATACTGTCCACTCCCGAACTGTGGCCATAAAAGTTTCATTTCACAAAAAATGGCAATGTAATGAAATATAGAAATGTATAAATTGAGATTGTGTACTTTATTGTAATGTGGGCCATTTCAAGCAAATTGAATGCGCCATTTTAGAATTGATGAATACAACAGGTAAAATGTTAATAATATTTTTTTCAGGTAAGCAAATCAAGACACAAGAATATTATCTAGGGCATTGGAGTGCAGAGCAACAAAAAGAACTTGAAGTTTTGATGGCATCACCTGAGTATATAAGTAAACCAAAATACACCAAAATAGATGGTTTAACTCTTGCATATGTCGAACTTGAAATGGGAGAGGGTAGGCATCAGATTTTAAAATATTTATCATTAATTTATAATTTATGGTGACACATAAAATTATATTTATTACATATTATAAATATATTATTTAAAGTTATAATAATTTGTATAAATTCACATTAAATTTATACAAATGTATGTTGATAGATTAAATTGTAATTAGCTAAAGCAGTTATTCTTGATATTACCATGAGCTTGATAAACTTGCTTGCTTTTTGAATACCCATCATGTTTAATCATTTAATGGTATAAAAACATACTAAACAAAAATAGAAATATTAAGACAAGCTTTATATTTTCATAGGGCATTGAGTTTTAAAATTCAATGTCTTAATAAAACATACTCTATTGAATTGGTTGTAACACCAAAATATATAATCTATGCTGTGATAAAGTGTGAAATGCCACAGAGAATATATTCAGCAGTTTTTTCTTAGATAAAAAAATATTTAACATATAATATCCTACAAGTTGAAAATATTTTGGTGGAATTTACCATTTTTATTACGTGCAATCGGCAATATACTAGCTTAGTGTGTGTTAAATCTGAAAAAAAATCATGAACATAATAACATATAGATTAAATAAGTTCACAGAATTACATTGTGGTAGATAGTTTTCTTAACAGTAAGATAAAATTTTTACAATATTAATACACAAACTTTTTGGTATATTTTGTAAAAGTTGTTGATCATGTAAATTGTATTATGGAATACAGCACAAATATATAATATTTCTATTATTAATTATTTTAATGTGGAGTATAACATTTATTTCTAAAATGGCTTCTAGTTAAACTTCAAGTCTTATGTTTGAATACTTTTCAACATATATTTAGCTTATTTTGGCTTTATATAAAAAATGTCATGTTCCATCCACAATCCATATTCACATATTATGAATTAATTTTATTTAACTTAATATATCTGTTCAAAACATTAATAAAATTTGCATTCTACTCACATATAAATATATAATTGAAGTAATACTTTAAAAAACTTTTATAACTTTAAATTATCACTGTAAATACTTTTCTATGATATTAGTAATAAAGTTATAAACATTTATTTTAGGTAGATAATATGTACATTACTTATATAGACTAAATGTTTGTAAACACCAAGAATGGAAATAATAAACTAAAAACGTTTAAATATTGTATATCTAAATATCTACAGCAATTGTAAACTATTAATTTTATAATGTGTAGAATATAATGTGAACTACCAAAGAAACATTTTTTAATTTGTACACTTTAAAATGAATATCTTGAAACGGAACTTGAGTAAATTAGGTTCTTATTGTTAAATTATGCTCAGTTATGGCATGACCAATTTTTTTCAGTAACATAATTTAGTATCTACATGACTCACATTATATGTGTCATTTTAAAGATTTTATACATGATTGGTATTGACTTTACTTTCATTCATAATTAGGGATACAAATTAGCAATAATCTAATAGAATTTTGAGCTATCCTAAGAGTGCTTGTAGACGTTCGTTTTTTTCACCGGATAACGGACCGTCAATAAACGGCTATCCTTGTATACATATTTTTTTTAACGGATGGATGGACTGCCGTCTATATGCGTTAGTTTTTAACTGGTAGTCAGAGATTACACACGTGTGAAATGTCGAATAATAAGAAAAAAAAAACTCGTATTGGCCTATTATTTGTACAAGAAGAAACAAAAGAAATGAAAACGTAAAGGTCATCAGTGGTGCACCTATATTATTGGAAAGGGTAGAATATGGTGCATTTCATACTCTTTTACGCAGTTGGAAGAAGATGAAACTAAATTTTACAATTATTTTCGGATGAAGAAGGAAACCTTTCAACTATTATTAACAGCTATATATGATAAAATAAGACACGAGGATACTGACATGCGTAAATCTATTTCCCCGGCAGAGAGATTAGCCGTTACGCTAAGGTATGCTAAAGAGATGTTTAATTTCAAATTATAGAAAAGGGGATTACCTGTATTAATTAAAACAAAATTTAGTAGGTAGTAATCGACTGTCTATTTTTATAGCACTCTTGGGTTTTGTCCCACAGTGCAGGCCTATTTTCAACCAAACTTATTAACAATTCCTTGTCAATATCACCCATTTTTAAAAGAACGCAGGTAGACGGCACTCAATTAACACAAAACAGGCAATACGTCCGGCAGCGTCAACACGCACCAATACATGGCGTGGATGACCGCCCTTTCTTACCGGACCGGTGTCCGTCGCGCCGAGGGAAGCGGTGGTGCATCCGCGGATCGATGTCCGGTGATGCATGCCGCACATTCATTATAAATGCATACACCACTGCGAATCGGCAAAAACACGGTCCGTTATCCGGTGAAAAACGGACGTCTACAAGCGCTCTAAAGATTCATTTAAAAGTAATCTAATAGAAGGTTGTAGTTTATGTTATAGATTTCACACTTTACAATTTCAGGAACGACATGCGATCTCAATGGTAAACCTAGAGTAACAAGAGTACAGTACGTCTGTTACACACACGGTAAACATGAAGTATATTCATTCAAAGAGGTCTCAACCTGCGAATACGAAGTAATAGTGCTCTCGCCGTTGCTTTGCGCTCATCCACAGTTCAAGCCACAAGAATCAAGTGAAAATATTATCAGTTGTATACCAGTGGATGGTACACCAAAGAAACCGAGAAGTCTGCTTACTTTAGAAGCTGAGAGTTTGAAATTCCACCATCAGACGACCCGACTCACAAACAACGTGAGTGAAATATGAAGATCCTTTGTTGTTTTATTGCTCACTGCTTTCAGTTTTTTTTTTGGTTTGTTCACTTTGTTAGTAGCTGCGTTATAGAAAGTAGTGCTTTATTTAACATTTTACGTTGTTCAGGATAGAGACCAAGGCAATGAATTTGTTGGAGCTGTATTGAAAGTTGAAAAAATTGAAAAGGTAAGTTTTTGTTTTGTATCAATGCACAGTTTTTGTTATATATAGTTGCCTAATAATGATTGAAATAATATTACATTGTATTATCCTATAAAATGTGGCTTTCTAATACAATTTTTTGTAGTTTGCCTAGAGATTGTGGGCAGTTATAACTGTTTTGTTTGACTTAACGAACCATTTTCTGTTTCATTTTTTTACATATGCAGTCTGAGTATTTCCATAAATATTAGCTATCATATCCAGTTTTTGAAATGAAGCAGTAATGCGTCACACATCTAGTTTTCAGGATGGGGACAGAACTTTGCAACTTCAACAAAAATTTTCTTTCTCTTTGTTACATACAGTATTTATGAAGTTCGACTTGAAGTTCGACTACAGGAAGTGTTAGAGATGTTTTGAAGCTACTACAACATTATAGTTTTTATCAGTGTTAGATAAATATTTTTATACTGTTCTCTTTTATATAATGAGTTTGCATCATCAACTAGTTCCATAACACATGGAATGCATAATCCTTAGGTGCATGTATGTGACTAAGTGTTTGATTCTATTGGAAAAAAATAATTCACAGGGAGCATGATCATTGTGTATATTAATTAATATACTTATTCAAAGATTGATAGATTTTTATGTAGATCCATTCAGGGGTAGATGCATATTTCAGAAAACTATTATATATTTGCATTATTATTTATGTATGTCTTTAAATTATCTGTATAAATTGGAATCAAGCACTATTAAAATTCATTTTTTAATAATGCAGGTTTAATAATTGTTGAAATTTCTAATATTCTCTATAATTTTTGGATTTCTACTTTTGGACTTCTATCATGGAGAATTTTACATATTGTTTTTATGTAATTTTTAAAAACTATTTCAATGAAATTTTTGATTCCATTATTTATTAAAACAGCTTGTCTTGAGATTGGAATGAAGAAGATTATAATAGTGGTGTTCTCGTGATAAGGTTTTTAGGAATCTGTCTATATAGAATTTCTTATATTCAAATACTTGCTGTCAACACTAGCTATTATAGAACATTTTTTTTTAATAATCATAATAATACAAGTTTAAAAAATATTTCCATCCTTTTACAATCACTGAGGAAAATGCAGGATCAAAAATGTACATATTTTTCTTTAATTTTGTTATTAATTTATTCACCCATATTAGATGCATCATGCATTGTATTATTTCAAATATGGGTAGGCAGTTACATGCGAATCCATATTTTGCAGTAGTTGAATCCAACGTGAGGTTGTTAGTCTATCGCTGTTTAAAGGGTCATACTTGACAGATGTCATTTTCATATTTTTGAAGTATAAAATTAAATTATCTTTGCTTGAATTATGTCTGGCACATGTCTTCTCTGGAAAAAATATCTAAATAGTTCTAACATTGCTTTATTTAGTTCACTGTACATGTTACATTGTTTTTAAATATTTATTATTGAAAATGAATAAAAACGACTTTTTCCATTTTAAGTTATAATTTTTTCATGAGAAATTTGAAAGAAAAGCTTGTTGATCAGGTACTATCATAATTATACACAGTAACATGTTCTAGAAGCTTTGTATGCAAAAATGAATTACAATGATCAATTTTCACTTTTATAGTTAGAAATTTTATACTATTTGAGATAAAATTGATGTATTTATTTTTTAAATGCTTTTTCTTGTAGGATGGAGAGACTCATCTTAAATTTGAACTACACCCATTGAATGAAGATCAGAAATTGGAATCTGAAACCTTATCTAAATTTGATGAAAAAACAATGAAGCCTATTACTGATGATTCGCCAGTGCGTGCTTTTCTTAATGGTGAAAATTGTTTAAATGGGGTTAGTAATTTTTAATTATAAAAATATGTATAGAAACCATTATTGCTTTTTCGAAGAATAGTGAAGTCATACTGAAAAATTGTAAATAAATATTGAATAGTTATTCCAAGGTTTAGATTGTCATACATTTTTAGTAAATTTCAGCATAATCAGCTGAATCTAAGCAATTTTAGCATAATACAGCATATATGAATTAAACATTTAAAAAATGTATTAAAAGCTTGCGCATGAAGAAAGTCAAAAGTCATGCAACCTATTGCATGAATAAATACACAGATGGTGTAAATACATGGCAATTATAATTATGATTTAAAAAAAATTCAATTTTCAAAATTTCTTTTAACCATATAAATGTAAATTATCCACAAGTAATATAGCCTGTGTTAATTTTTATTTTGATGTTAAAATTTTCTCCAGCTTCATTTAAAACCATAATCGAATGTGGTAAAAAAAATTTCAAAGTGGGTCAGGGAGTAGAATCGATTCCCCGGCATCGGAATTGCAATTAAGAATGTGATCGGAATCGAACTTGAGTGCGGGACCAGGACTATTAAGAGAGTGATCGGAAACCTGAAACAAGAATGAAAAAGGGATTGTGATTGGGATTGACAGTGACATCGTATATGAAGCCACGGGTGGAAATCTAGTTTACAAAATAATATTATTTAAATTTAACATTTTTATGTACACACGCTTGTCCAGTTGCTGTGTATTAGGTACTTATGAGTTATCTTTGCAGTGGTGTCGTTTCTGAATTTCTTGTGTTTTTTGCTACATTAAATTTCGAGTATCAGTAATGTGTAGCATTCAGTTTCAGACACTATTTGTGTAATTCAGCTCCGTGCTTGGTCTTTTTCTAAATGTCATGCTGATATCAAAATTTCTTATCTTGTGCTTCTTATGTACAGTTACATTAGGAAAATTTAAATGACATCAATCTTCATTTTTCACTGCTCTGTCAACCTTCACATGCTTCACATTCTTATTATTGCATCATCTATATTACCGTCATACAATTTTATATTTTTGCTGTATTACAAAGCCTCTTATGTAGTAGTCTTATGCTATAATACACTTTGATAAATACAGGTAAGTTAAGCAAATATGGATATACTGTCCTGCAGGCAATATATTATATATAGAGGGACCATCTATACTATATAACATACTCATATTAAAATTCAAAAATATTTTTCATAGGTTATATTGGGTCAGGGAATTATAAATAAAAAAGTTGCAATAAAATCTGTTTCATTGTGCTGTTTGTATCTGGCTAGTTTGGATACCGTTAAATATAAGACATTTTAAAAGAAAAACAAAAAATGTGTCTCGATGTTTTTCTGTCCACCAGAAATTTTAAAGTTAGATTCACCCAATCTAAAATAGAACAATCAAACCTTTTTGAGGATTTATTACAAAAAAGGGAAAAATGCGACAAAAGCCGCGAAAAACTTTTGTGACGTTTATGGACTTAATGTAGTGTTGATAAGTATAAGCACAAAACTGGTTCAAGTGTTTTCAGTTCGGTAATTTCAATGTCAAAAATGAACTTCGCTCTAGTTGACTTATTACGGATGGAGTTGATGCCATTTTGTAAAAAGTAGAGCAAGATCAGCATATTAGTTCTTATGGTATAGCTAAAGAGCTGGGGTTTGATTACAAAATAGTTTTGCCCATTTGAAAAAAGCTCGATAGTTGGATCCCGCACAAGCCCACTGAAAGAAATCAAATGAATTGTGTACGAATTTGCGATTGTCTGTTGAAACATAATGAACCCCAATGGTTTTTGAAAATATTGATCACTGGTAGTGAAAAATGATAAGAACATGTGAAACAGATTATGATCAAAAGGCAAGCAAGCTCCATGGATTATAGCGAAACCTAGATTAACTTGTAATAAGTTGATGCTGTGGTATGGTGGAATTGGAAGGGTATTATTCATTATGAGCTTTTACCGCTGGGCTAAACCATCAATTCGGATCTGTACTGCCAATAGTCAATGGTACTCAAGTAAGAAGTAGAGAAAAAAATTGCTGTAATTACTCAACAGAAAGGGTTTGGTTTTACCATGATAATGCCAGATCACATACATCTTTAGCCACTCAGCAAATATTGAGAGAGTTTAGTTGGAAAGTGTTAATGTATCCATTATAGCCCCAAACTTGCACTTTCAGATTTTCACCTGTTTCGGCCTTTTCAGAATTCTTTAGGCAGTATTAGGTTAACATCAAGACAGGACTGTGAAAACTACTTGTTGCAGCTTTTTGATCAGAAGTCCTAAAATATCTATAATAATGGGATTATGTCACTACCTACAAAATTGCAACAAGTTGTTGAAAAAAATGGCATCTATATATTATAATTAAATATAAATAAAATATGATGAAAAATTATTTTGAATTTGTATATAAAATATGAAAAAACTTTTTCCCCAACCCTAAAAATAGTTCTTGTAATATGTCATAATATTTTAAGAATGTATATTTTGCTACTTCACCAATTTTGTTTGGAAAGCAGTTTTTCCTTATGAAGAACGAGCAAAAAACTTGAGGGTAGCTACTTTATATATCTATATGCCCTTTTATTTATTTGTATTCATAGATTTCTATCCTACATCCCCATATCTAATCGAGTCTATACTTGACTTATCACCTTGTACTATTTACTTCAGAAAAGAATGGACTTTAATGCAGACTTATTTTTGAATTATTCTTAAAATCTAGTTTCATTGGAACTTGAAAAAAGTGGATCATAGAGCATAGAAATTCCAAAATCATTATTTGTTAACCAACTTTTATATGAGTTGAGTGCCTGAGAAGTAATTTTCTTCTTCAGTGTTCTTTTTTTTATCAACAGTTAGAAAAGTTAAATAATAAATGTCCAACATCTGTACAGCTGCTATTTCCAGCCGGTTGATAGTGTTTGATTGCAACACATCAAACACTATCAACTGGCTTGATTTATTGATTTGTTATCAACCTGTCCTGTCACTATGTACTATGTATGTGTCAATTAATTGTTTCAACAAAATATCTTAATTAATTTTGATTCTAAAATAATTTTTCAAATGTCCCTTTCTAACAAAAGTTATATGTTGCAGACCAATTTTTTAAGCCATTTTATGAATGGCGGTATGTATAAATTAACATATATGGCATTCAGGCTTATGGTGAAGTGTATTTTAAATTTACTATATTATAAATTTATTCAAAAAGGACCGAAAACAAATATTCTGTTTTTCTCATATAAATTATCTAATTTCAATTTTTCTTATTTTAAGTGTTTAAAATTTCAGATGGTGCAACATTGTATGTATATATATATTAGTCAATACATATGAATTATCAAACACTCGGAAATGTTCATAAATTTTATCAGGCATTGAAAGTGTTTACATTGGAGATTGTATTCAATATTATTGTTTTTTTTTTGGATTACTTACAGGGTAGTGGATGGTGGAAGTATGAATTCTGTTATGGTAAATATGTGGAACAATATCATGTTGATCGATCTGGTGCACGCACAGCCGTCTTATTGGGAAGGTTTGATGAAACTGCACATTTGGAATGGATTAAAGAAAATAAATCTAAGGCACCCAAACCACTAGGTAAGTAGTGTATTATACATATTCTGTGTATTAGAAAAATTGTACAACATTACTGTAGAATGTACATACTTATTGAAAATATTAACTAACTTTTTATGTGACCTAATATGTTTTTGTCTTAAAAATGATTTAAATCTTGGTCAAAAAAAGAAAGAAAGAAAGAAACGAAGAGTTTTTAATAACTATATTTGAACTCATTGTGGTGCCAAATATCCTAAAATATTTTATCAGAGTTAATAATGAAAAAGTTAGCATTTGTGTAATGGTCTCTATGAAGATTTTTAAAAGATAGTTGTTTTAATAATGATTTGATTCTAACACCATAAACTGATATTTCTTAAATAATTGTATTTTTTTTTTGGTTTTGAATCTTTGTTCTACATTCAGTAAATATTACCAGTTATAAAGTCTTAAGCCATTGGATTCCAGTTATTGGTCTCTAAATGAGGGGGAGAATTATTTAATTTCCAATTTAAATTTCTACATTTAAAATAGTGAGTGGTATATGTTTCAAGTAATGTTTTACTTTATGTTTCAATAATTTGTTTCTATAGCTTTGTGTTTCTACAATTTTTCTCAACTGTTGAATGTGATTTTTCAGGCCAACGCACTTACATCTCCCACTTCTATTCAGACGGCGACATTTGTGATAAAACAGGAAAGCCACGACAGACCGAAGTTAAACTAAAATGCTTGGAAAACTCTTCAAGCTCAGCGCAAGTATCGCTTTATTTAATAGAGCCTAAGACTTGTCATTACATTCTGGGAGTAGAGTCACCATTAATATGTAATATTCTGCCACTCGCCGATGAGAATGGTCTTGTGAAAGAATCGGTTCCATTTATGAATATTGTAAGGGATATGATGAAAGTAGAAGCAACCCCGAAAGAAGAAACTAAAGAAGAAAAAAAAGAATCAACTGAGGATTTAGAAAATGATTAAATATAGGCTTGTTCCTTGTGTTGTGATTGTCTATTATAAAATATTTATTTTACTAGATGTTTTATTTTCCACTTACTATATGTTACATTTTTGTCTTTTTATTGCGAAATAATATTGCAATATTAATGAATATAATGTACTTGTATCTTTATATTTTTATTGATATTATTTCTTTTTCATATATCCCGTTACTTTGAAAAGTTTAGGTAAATTGTGTAAAATGTATCAATGAATAAAATTATGGAAATCAGACGTGACTAGCAGCGGAGACAAAATAAAAAAACGAGACGGGACAGGGGTGCAATCTAGAGCAGAATTAGAATAGAGAGTGTGTTGGATTGGGGTTGTTGAGTGTGTGTGCTGGGCACTCGACCTTCTGAAATCGTATTTGAGTAACAGGGTTCAAAGAGTTGATGTCTATGGCATGAGATCGTCTGGATTTATAGTGCACATGGGTGTACCACAGGGATCTATTGTTGATGCCTTTCTTTTTTTAGTCTACATAAATGATATACTTAGCCTTGTTAAGGATGTTCATGAGATAGTACTGTTTGCTGATGATACTTCTTTGTTATTCAAAATTAAAAAACAACAGCCCACTTATGACAATGTGAACAATGTTATCTCTAAGATAGGAAAAATGGTTTACTGCAAATGACCTACTTCATGAAATGAAAACAAAATGTATTAGATTCTCACTTCCAAGTGCAAGACATGGATCTGGAACTATTTCAGTTCGTAACAAAGAATTGGAGTTTGTTAATGCTACCTGTTCATGTTTCTGGGAATCACTTTAGATAACAGGGTTCTCATACAAGTAAGTTGGCGAAAAGGCTTAGCTCTGCCGCTTATGCAGTCAAAAAAATAAATTCATCAGACATCAAAACTGCTAAATTGGTTTATTTTGCCTGTGTCCATAGTCTGAAGTCATATGGCATCTTGCTCTGGAGAAACGCCGCGGATATTGATAGAATTTTCGTGCTGCAGAAGCGGGCCGTTTGCTCGATTTACAAGGTCGGACCGCGTGCATCTCTTAGAAATAAATTTAAGAAAATTGGAATCTTAATTCTGGCATCTCAATTCATTTATGAAAATTTGTTATATGTAATTTAGAAATGTTTAAAAGAAATAGTAGTTGACATAAACTCAATACCAGAAATAAAAATAAACTGATTTCACATGTTAGTCCACTAAGTCACAAATTCGTTTAGAGGGTTCTGTATGCGCATATTTAATAAGATTCCTGTAGATATACCAGATTCACCCTATATAAATTGAAAAATGTTATTGAACAATCACTCAGTAAAAAGGGGTATTATACAATTTCTGAATATTTAGAAGACAAATATCCATGGGCATAAGCGGGTCGACTTCTTACGGGGCTGTTTAGTTCTTAATGATTTTGTATTTGTTTTGGCTATGTATGAGCAAATTAGAAAAGAGCTACCCTTAAGTTTATTGTTCAATCGTCTTGAGGGAAAACTGCCTCCCGAACGAGCAGTAGTGTAAATTCGCAAAAAATTATGACGTATTTTAAGTGTTATTTTGTAACCTATGAAATAAAGATAATTTGAATTTGTGACTAGGGTAAGAATCAGGAGCGTAAATGGGGTCAGAATCAGAAGCGGTACTTCGATCAATATAAAAGGTGAAGGAATTCATTTTACATCCATGTTTGCAAAGCAATGGTAGGAAACTATTACTTTAATAAGACAAAATACAACTTTAAATTAATTAGGCCGTAAATTATTATATTTCCTGAATAATGTAATTATCGACTCATGAGTATTAAAATTTTTTGGGGAAAGTTGCAATTCTGGTTATTATTTGTGATGACCGTCTCTAGTATCCCAGGTATAAAGCAAGAGGACCATCGAGTTATTAGTCTACCTGGTTAACACAGTGATTTCCAGATAATATTTTGTGTTGAATATTCTTATTTTATTTCACACACATTGTTATTTTTTACTATGAATTTTTATGTTATATATTTCCTTTTCCTTACCTCTCGATGAGTAAAAAGGTAGGGGCGTGTACAGAGATTTAGACAGGGTATGCAAAGCCAATACACTTACCAGTTTCAGCATTATTTCGGTTATGCAAGATATAAAGATACTTACCGTCGCGTCGGTAGGCCACCAATTGAAACAATGCTGAAAGTAGTAAGTTGTTTTTAGCTTTGCAAACCCTGTCTGAATCTCTGTGCACGCTCCTGTACATTGGATGTGTGTTTTTTCTATGGACGGCTGTAGCGATGTTGCGATATAGTGTGCACAAAATCTAGAGTATCCTATATAAAAATGCGGAACCGACGCCCTAGCGGTATCCAAGGAACCAAAGGAAAAAAATTGATCTTGAATTTAATTAATGCGATACAAATAAATTTTAATATTGAGGTTACGGGTTGCAGGTTCCGATTTCGCCCTCGATCCCAAACGTTCATTATGTCCATTATGCGGCGCCATAGTAGAAGTTTGTGAAATACTATTCAATTTTGGCTGCATTGAATCTTACTGGAACCATGCATTTTAAGAGGGGAAAAAAGCATCTTAGTGTTTAATGCTATATTAAACCAATCCACAAAGCAAATTTTAATAAGACATGTTGGTCTTATTACCAAACTAAAAATCGTTAAACGCGTGATGGAAAGAGTCATGGTCTCACAGAATTACAAACGTTGAAGGGCAGCAGGCAGGCTGTATTGCTTCTGGAACTTATAGCTGCTGTGGAAGAAATATTCTTGTACTCGTAGTGACCACGAAATTGAAGTTGCAGTGTGCGATGTTCTCCTACTAGATGAGCTGATAATCCGGTGAAGGTTGCGGGCTATTGTTGGTTGCATGTGGCTCAAGGTTGTACATCAAGGAAATATGGGGAAAAGGCCTGCCTATGTGGATGTCCAATGGTTAAATCAAACAAATGAACGAACTAATCAAATTTCATTCACAATCTCCTATTAATTTATAGATATTAACCTATAAAGTAAACTGTGCCTATATATTGATTTTGAATTTTCTGGAATTACAGGTAGTACGTTCATTCATAGAATTTACAAATTTTGTTAATTTTCTTGATACTGGGTACCATAATCTTTTAGAATTTTCAACTCTGTATGAATTGTTGCAATGGTTGATCTGCTTCTGTAATAAAATGGTTCGTATTTTACGATTACGATTCACCTTAGTTAACATACCCAATAGTATTCCGAGTATGGTAGAGAGTCCATTTTTTTTGCCTCCCATTCACGAAAATGTGTAGTGTGAGAATATTATTCTTTATTATTTCGAAAAATGGAACAGACAGAATAGGTTAAGCTTTCAAAGTTCTGTAAATGTCATTGAATTGTATGCCAGACTATAAAATTCAATGGCATTTACAGAACTTCGAAAGTTCTGTAAATGTCAGAATAAACTATACCAGCAGGATTAGTATGACGTCCTACAGAAGTTTCTCTATGAAACTATCCCTTTATTCATTACATGAATAAAGGGATAGTTTCATAGAGAATCCATCCTTTCCATTGGCATGAGAAAGACAGTTTTATAGAGAGACTTCTCCAAGATAGTATGCTGGATCCGGTGGACATAGTAATCAATAGCTGCTTACTTCAATGAATAGTTTTTAAATTTGGCGCGAATAATGTCATCTACATCTTCATTCTCCTTTCATAGACAATAGTTTTTAAGAAAAAACTTTAAAAAAACATTATTTTATTTTGTAATAATAGGCATTAAGGTTTATTTTAAAATGTTTCAAGTTTTCTCCTTCTTTGTATTAATAGAGGTTGTTGAGGAATGATAGCATTTATAAATTTTTAGTATTTTTTTGAAAAATATTAATTTAAAGACCTCTTCGTGAGATGAATGGACGAAAGTCCGAGTGAGTTTAGTACGAAAGCTTACGACGCGACCACCGCAAAGTCTGTGCCAGCTTTGTACATTACAAAGCGCGGATCTTTGCCGCTCTGAATTGCATGCGTGGTACTGGTAATGTGCATCCCCGACCCCTACTTCTTCATACCAGTCTACGCAAATGCGACGCTTCCTATGAAATTTCACAGGGGTTAAAATTCGTGCGTGGTACTTGCAGAGGTACCTATGTAAATAGTGTTTTTATAATACATTTCGTTGTTTTTATTTTAATGTTTTTTGAGCGTAGTTGAAATTTATAGAATTTAAATGTCTTGCTTCATAAGTGAGATAATTCAAATGTTTATTTACTTACGGGGTAAATTAATCTAGTTCGAGTTAATTTCTTCTAGAATTGTAATAGAAAGTTCAATAGTTCATTTAAAAAAATGGTGCAATCTTCTTATATTAATATGGCAGGATCCTCGATAATGTTGCTTATGCATTTATGTCAATATGTATTTAAAGTTAAACAGTCTCATTATACTGCTCACATAAGTATCTGTCATTTGACTTTATTATTGGACTGTGCTAATTGGCTCATGGATTACAAGTAATATTTTTTTAATGTATTTTGTAAGGTATAATAATGCTTTTTATGAAATCACTGATGATCTGGTGCGCAGCCGCGCATCATTGACTGGCATTTGGTAGACTTTAAACGGGTAAAATGTCATTAATTTCACTAAAATGTATCGACGTAGCACATCTCTATCAGCGGTTTATTAAAACTGTAGACATTAAATAAAACGAATGCATTTAACTTGACATGTATATTTACATTTATATCAACAAAATGGGTGTTGTATAAAACATCTTTAGTTATGATCTATTGATAAAAATTACCATTTAAGATAATTTGAAAACGTGCCTCGAAATAAGTGTAAAAATAATTTTAGCTTTTTTTTTTTACCATTCACAATAAGAAGCCTACTAAAGTAGGCGGGTAACAAGAGAAGATGACTAGCGACAGCTCGTCGGCGCCGGGCGCCCCGCCCGCCCCCCGCCCGCCCTCTATCCCGTCCTCGTACACATTGCATTGTTTCAAATTCTTGCATGAATATATTGCGGATGAACAGATTTTCGGCAGAATCATAAGTTAAAACTTACGAATAATATTAAATCTAACTTTCTTTTTTTTTATGGTAAAAAATACAATTTCCCAAAACTTTTCGTATATATATATATTCTTTCTATTTTTGCCCTAATTTGAGTCGCGATTCGAAACCAAGAAACAAAGCATGAGATACATAAGATTAGTCAAACGAGACGACTTAAGTAAGTTTCACCGCTCATCTCAATTGCACATCGACGACAACAACCGGAAGATTCGACTCGATAAGAGCGACATTGCAATTTTTCGTAATTGGGCAAGCGCATCAGGATGGACGAGTTAGTCGCGCGAATTTCTTCCAGAACGATATTAAATTTGTCTTCGGCCGCTTTATGGCACCATTGAACACTTACAAGTTATGCGTCGGCCGTGATTATTTCGCGGATGCACGCTTCGGCGCGAGACCTGTATGCCCGCTCTTACGAGTAACACTGGGACATCAAATGCATATTACAGTGTTAAGTACAAGTACTATTGACAAATGAAAACGTTTTGCGCGGTCACGTAAACACTACTATAATTTAACTAAAATAATATTTAATTTAAATCTATTGTCTTTTTCCATAGACACCAACATAATGACTATAGGTAAACAACCATTTAGTAAATATAGTGAACGGTTAAATTAAATAAGAATATATTAAGTAAGAAGATGATCTACATCAGTTCTTTGTTTGTTTAATCTTTTCATTTGCTCTAATATTTATTTATAATATCTACATTAACTAAGGACTCCGATATTACTAAATGTTAACGAACTATAAATACCAATAAACATTCAAGAAAATGACAGTGAATAAATAATATTATGAAAGAATAGAGGAATCTACGTCATTCGAGGAATGGTGGTGACTGCGAATTTTTATTAATCGATATTTGCCAGTGTTTCTTTAAATTTCAATCAAGAACGGCACAAGCGCTCCTACAATAATAATAATAATTGTAATGAAATCATGCATGTTCGGTGTTTGTAAAAGCTAACGACAAAAACACAGTTAAGTACTCGTAGTCAATACAAAGACGAACGGTAACAATAAATAATACATTGATCATTCTGAGATCTTCGTCTAAACTTATTTATATAGAATTTCTTAGTCTGCAATCTGGCTATTGATAATACAAACAATTTGTTGAATAATACAGTTGTGCATTCGAAAATTGAATATTTTTGATGTATTTAAAATACAAATTATATATTAGGTTTAGTTAAAATTATACACTATAAGTTCATTCCTTTGGGCCTTGCTCTGGTTAATCTTTTTAATGGTTCAGTACACTCGATAATTAATGTATTTCGGTATAAAACAGCGACGTAGGTGTGGTGATGAGGCTGTCAGTACAGTTAAATTTAAAAGGCAACTTTTTAGTTAACAAAACAACATATCGCCACCTCAATTTAAGGCAGCCTTCCTAGTATCGGCTCTTTGGTTTAAATCGTTTAATCGTAGAGCGAAACAAAATAAGTAGGGCGCCTTAGGTCGCGACGTGACTACATTAATAATTTGGGACATACTTTGGAACCGATGAGTTTAATACAAACCTTAGCATAGTCAACAACCGTGCACATGGTTTTTCACGTTGGTTTCCTTAGGGCTAAACTCTCGGGCACCCGTCGGCGGGCGCCCGCCGCTCGGGTGCACCGGAGGCATCACAACGAACTCTTAAAATTACATTTTTTTCGACGCTTCGATTTAGAAATACTTTCCCTTTTTATCTTCCTTTTGCACTAGAAAACGTCCCGTTCGCAGATGCTAGTAGGGTCTCGATAGTTCCTTGGAGCGTTTTAACTGAACTTTCAGTCTCTTGGTGCCTATTTGAAAACCGTTCATGGCCTGTATGGCGGCCTGCGCCGACGCCGCGTTGTCGTACGACACGAAGCCGAAACATTTGGATAGATTCGTTTGCTTGTCTATGAACACTTTCGCCGATATGACGTGACCGAAGGGCAGGAACGTGGACGCCAGGTCCGTATCGGTGAACTCCTGCGGCAGGTGGTAGATGAACAGGTTGCCTCCCTCCGGACCTGTACGGGGCGTATTTTATTATATTTATTAGACAGATTTTGATTATAAATGATGATCACGAGTCTCATGCATATCACTTAATATTATATATTTATTTATCGACTTATTATTGAAGTGAAACTTCTGTAGAATCGTTGTTATTTGAAACTCGATGAAATGAAAATGCGTCTCGACAAAGACAAACCACATAAGTGTATAGGATGAAGCCGGCGAGGGAATGAAATAGAATGTATTCATAGCCTTCCCACTTTTGTCTACAAAGGATTGTAGTGTATGTGTGCTTTTGTGTGCTCCCGTACATTGCCGAGTTAAAGTGAGAGAGCAAGCGTCGGTGTTATCTATATTGCACTGTCCAATACTTGCACTCATCAGAGCGTTTTAATTATGTCAGTGCAGTACAACACACGAAGCTCTGCCGGTGTGAAGTTCGTCACGAAAGCGTCGCAATGACGTAAAATAGGAACGCGACGGAAAAGAAGGAAGGGTTGGGGAGCGCAATACTTGCGCCCTGCGCAGTATATCATTTGTAGCCGATTCCGAGCGGCAAAATTTCCTGGATTGTACTGTAGATGCGTGAAGCCTTGGAAGAAGGCATCGTATAATGTGTATATCTGTATTGCAATTGAGTATTTTCTAATCAATAAATTTCATTCTTATTAGATCCATAAACATAACCTCATTAAAATGTAAAATAACTTGTAAAACTTGTCAAATATATGTAAAAAAATAAACCTTACAATTATTCTACTCCTGATACTCCTTATTCATCTCATTCTCCTTTAGCTTACTTTTCTGAACTCTCAATTCTACTGTACACATTTTTTTTCTAATATATCTTCTATTACAAGGGTTTTATTGGACGACTGCTGTCCAGCAAAGGAAATGTAATAAATGTAAATATATGTACGTGGGCGTACCCAGCTTCTGGGTTGGGGGGGAAGTCAGATTTTTTTTTAGGTCAGATCGTGTAAACTGGCGTAATATATTGTAGAACACACTATTTCCAGGGAGCGGGCAGTTGTCTTCCCCTCCACCTCCTGGGTACGCGCATGTGTATGTATGGGACTATAACGATACTTAAATGTTGCTAGAAAACTACTGGCAATTAAAGAGTGCACGCACAAGCGTAGTGACAAGGAATAAATAGGTTTCGGAAAACAAACGAATATGACTACACACACACATGTATAACGTAAGGGGCTTATGAAGCCTTCTGCGAGTACCTTCGACTTGTTTGCCGGCGGCGGCGGCGGCGGCCGAACCCAGCACGGAGCCCAGTGGCGCCGCCGCGTAGGCGCCCCCGAATTGCGCCGCGTACGCCGCCCCCAGAGGCTCCGCCGTCGACCCTGTGCATCCACACTCACACGCTGACGTCTTCGCGCTACTGTTCACTGTTATTTGAAATGGGACTCTACGACTCTTACGACCTTTGTCGATTCTGCTATATTAATGATGTTCTTCGAGAACTTCAGCTAACGATTATTTAATGCTGCATTTGAAATAATATCGAAATGGATTTTAAATTAATAAAATGAGTTTAAAAAAGAACCGGGTTCAAAACGTTGTTTCTTTATAAATAAGAAAGAAATTTATTTTTGTTACATATGGCGTAATAAACGTACACTATCACATAACAATATGATTTAATATGAAATGTGACTGTAATTCAATGGCATATTGACTTGATTTTTGCATTTCTCGGAGTTACAAAATCAAACTGTTGGTGTTACAAAGTTACCGTTAATTCAAGACAATGGATTTCAAAACTACCTCTATTAACCGTTGAGCTTGAACAATTGATTTATAATTTTTTAAGTATTTATAAAGAATTTTCAATCCACAAGCTGAACGTTCTTTATAAAGTCCCATTTCAAATACATATTTTGTTGATATCGAAAACAGGCTAATCATGCTGTTTGACAGCGATTGCATTAAATGTATTATTTTAAGATTAATGAATAAAAATATTTAAAACTTATATGAATTAAGCGAATTTTACGTTACATAACGAACAACTTGATATTTTTAAAATTCATATTTAAAAGCAAAATAGAAGCGAATAAGGTACACTATTCAACTGTGATGCCGAATAAAAAATAAATAAAAAAAAAAATGTAATGAATAGTAAATAATTTAAGCTAAACAACTTTTGTTTAACTTTTTCAGTCGTTGTAATTAAATCGATTTTATTGATTGGAATTAAAAAAATCAGTTTTCGTACTGAGCTTACAATAGCAATCAAACACGCACGCACACACGTACAAAACTCACGCACAACATTAAAGTTTATCATCGCTTTATTAGATACTGAGTATATTAATGATAACAATAATTAGTATCTTATATAAGTTGACCGTTACGTTAACACTTCATAGACAATCGGCTTAAAAACATGTAATAAGATGTTTTTTAGTATTCCATGCAACATGCCCTTAATAATTAATTTCACAAAATATGTATTACTGACACTACAAAATAAAATGAAATTATCATCATAACACGCTTCAGTATATACGTCTGTTCTACAGCGATGTTATTCAGCACATCACATAGTTAGATAGTGTCTAAGGAGGTACAAGAAAACACAAATAAAAACGGCTTAGGCGTCCATCGGCCCCTGTTCGATGGACATCTAAGTATGTCTTTCTGTTTCATTTCCATTTACAGATCTAGATTTAGAAAAAGAAAAAGCTACTCGTCAACGAATGTCTCTTGACCATTACGACAATGCAAAGGTAGACGTATAAAATTGTCTATGCCGACAAAACCAAACGGAAACGAATCAAAGCGGGATTTTCTACGAGCAGCCATTCTCTCGACGCTGTCTAGCCGAGCGCCCGAGACGCAGCGACCTCTTCTATATTTAAAGTATTCCGTCAAATTTATAAGACGCTGAAGCACAACAATTATAACATATTTCTTTTGTTCAGCGCGAAAAGGAAGTTAATTCCTTCTGAGTTATCATTACGAAGGTCGCAGGTCTGAAGGCGGCAAGGCACAGGACAGGGCGAGCACTGCTCGCGTGAGCCAAGCCGACAATAAAATTCAAGCATCGAATAACACACAGAGCTCAACTCTGAGAGTTTACCTGTGAGGTTAGTCTTCCCGAGAAGACCTGGAGTTTGAAAAATGTTATGTTACAATAACGCGTTAACTTCTTTCACGTAAAGCAAAATTTTAAAGTGGCACCTGAAACGGGAAAGGTTCTAGAAAGGGATCATTGAGATTCGGTCCGATGGGCGCGGGGAACGACCCTACAGTTAATGACTTCATCGGTTTTAACTGTTCAGTTCAGGTCAATTTCTTATTTATTAGAACTTTTCATGGGATCTTGCTTTAGAAAATCTTATAGAGAAAACAAGTACGGCAATAAAGCCCAGATCTCAAAATATCGCAAGAGTTCATCATGCCCGGATTTTATGACTAGTGATTTCTTTATGACCTTTCTAAATATCGATATTCATTAAAAATCAATTAAATACAAACTTTGTGACAATAAAACTAATCTAACTCTTTTATCATGTCGACTACGTCGTCTGAGGCCTAGGTACGGTTTCGGTTTACTTGGTGTCGGGACGGCAGGTTGTTAGGAGGGCACTCACAAAGTTGCGGCGCCGGCGTGGGCGTGGCCGCGGGCGGCGCCAGCGGCGGCGGCTGTGAAACTACCGGCGGTTGCGCTATGGCAGCCAGCGCCGCCAGGTTCTGGACCGACACGGGCGCCAGCAGCCCTCCTAGCTCTGCGCCTCCGCCCATGCTGCCTACCGCACCCACTCCACCTACAGCACCGCCACCTAGACCTGCGCGTACACATTTTAATAAAACTAGGCGGTCAACCGAAATTAAAACCCTCGAGTTCGATAGGTAGGTAATTTATGTTAAGTACAAAGTATTGAGAAGCGGATCTTTATAACAATATACTAATTGTGGACAAAGGAAAATTATAACACAAAACTCGCTTACGTTTCAGTTTATCATATGTTTATTGTTGTAGATACTAAAAGAAAATAATTAAACAAAAAAAAAAATAGGAATTCATAGAGGACTGCGTATTTGTTTCAATATTTGGGACGACAAAATTGAAAATTTAAATCTAAAAAAAAATTTATACAGATAAATTAAGAACCTCCTCCTTCTTTTGAAGTCGTTTTTAAAATAACTATAATTTTTAGGAATTATTGCAATACTAAAAATTAAAATAACGTAATTAATAAATTAAAATCATTAACATTCGTCTGATTTTCACATTTATCGGCGTACTCCGAGCAACAATTATACCATGTTATATGACTTATTAATTTATTGAAATACGTGACACAGGCGCAAGCTCAGTGATTTTGATATAAAAGTTTATGAGTATATTAAGGTTTGAATTGAAAAATTTAAATCATTCAACTAAAAAGCAACAATAATTTTGTCATTGAATTAAATTTAAAAATATAAGTAATTTTCACATTAATATACAAAAAAAAAAATCACGTATACTGTTAATTCATAAACATCGCCAACATTATGTCGGTAACACGAACTGGTGAGACTACCCATCCGACAATAGTTTAACTTTGCAATAGAAATATTCAATTAAAAAGGTTAAGTACCAAAACGTCACGGTTTTATAAAATATCTCGTCTTGTAGGGCATTTCAAATTAGGCACACTTTCGCATGTTTATTGCCATAACAAGGCAGCCTTTAAAAACAAAGAAAATATATTTAACTGTCTCGTAAAAATAATATGCATTTGAAATTATAATCAATTTCATTCTATTCGTGTTTAGATAAAAAATTAATGAACTCGAATTTAGTTTCCAAGACTGCAAAGCACACGTGTCGATTTCATTTTGGTAATCAAACGACCCGATCGATGAAGGAGACCGGGTGCCGGGCGCACGAGACCACTAAAACTGTCGTATCGTAAACTGCCGGCAGGGGGCGCGGCGGTCGTGAATGGCGGTGCACTTCATGAGTTTCGTGCGTCGGTGTCCTAGGATCATCGGACACTTGTCAAAGGTGCATGGCGTCGATGTTTACAATCGGTCATCGCATACCTATATACCACAAGGTGGATTTTCTACGCAGCGCCATTTGGCCGATGTTAACGCGAATACGCAATTATTAAAGATATTAATCATGAGATCTCACAAAAAAACCGAACGGAAAATATTTATCTGATTTTTGAAGGATAATATAAAAAAGATATTTAATTTTATATGATAATATATTTGATGTATATGTTCGTATACTCGTGACCGACCATTGGGTTGTTATTTTATTAAATCAAAAACAACGATAATTATTGTATTTAGTGAAAATTTTTATTCGACAATTTTTATATAACATATCATGTCCCTATTTAACATTTTTTAAATTTCATTTATGGAGGTGGGAGGGTCCGCTATTTTTTGTGCAGGTTGTGCAAATGTAACACCATATTTTGACCGCGAGCTCCTCTAAGTTAGTTTCTATATTTATTTGATAAATTTTTATTTTCAACGAGAGTTCTATCGAATAGTGAAGGCTGTACAAATCCTAAATCGCATGTTCATCAAATAAATATAAAACTTATTTGCATAAACGTTTGTAACCTTAATTGTCACCAAATTAGCACACCTTGTAATAGCGAAGTGCAGTTCTGTCCCTGCAACAGCTGCTGCTGAATGCCTACTGCCTGCAGCTGCTGCAGGAGTTGCAGCTGCGTGGCGGGCGACAGCGCCGCCTCCGAGGCCAGGTAGGCGGCGGGCGGCGCGGCGCTCAGGCCCCACAGGCTGGCCTGCATCGCCTGCAGCTTCTTCTGTTCTTTCTCCTTCTGCGTGTCCGCGAACTTCACGACGAGCGGTGCAGAACATCCCTCCATCGTTTGGCTGTGGTGTAGTGCCTGGGGAATCGGTGAAGGGATTTTCGCATTATTTTGGTGGTCGGTGCACTTTTAAAAATTATATCAAATAAAAATGGATGGTTCTGCAGTAGTGGTTTCTGATGTTTGCAGTCGTAATAAGAAAATTGAAGATTTTAAAACTGTATCACAGAGTAGCTTAGACAGTTCGATAGCAATATATCAAAATCGATGCTTATTGATCAATTTTGCAGACCTCCTTATGAATGACAATAATTTATAATTTGTTTAGTACCAAAAATTTGGTAAGTAAGAAGTCGAATAATTAAAATTAACATCATTATTGGAGTCGAAAATTGAAACCGAGTATGATTAATATTTGCACTGCGCTATAAAAATTGTGCAGTCTAGGTATTTTGTGTTCAAACGAGGATAAAATGAGCACAGCGATGTATTACGGTGGTTTTTGCGCTATAGTTATTCAAATTTTTTGCATTCATCACGCAAATCTGATATCTGTAAAGATTGGAGGTTATACGTTTAGCTCTGTTTTGCCGTTTATAAATATACTTTGACTGATAAGTATATATTTCATATTGTGATTTACTGTACCGTATCAAAACTAGGCATTCATTTTTATTTTTTTCCTATGCTTTTCTGTTTAAATATTTATCGAAATCTATTTTATAATAAAATATAGGACATACTTTCGACTTAAATTAAATCGATATATAATGTATACTAGTTTTTGGGCACGGTTTCGCCCGCGTGAATATAGAATGAATTATTTCATATTTTATACTGACCGATCACGCTGTCTACATTGCAATTCCGGTTTCGATATAAATACCGGTTCTGCCTTTGCTAAATTCACGCGAGCGAAGTCCTGGGCAAAAAAGTGAGTCAAAATCTACTGTAAATGATATCCCAAAGCAAATGCCATTTTCACTCTATATTCCAGATTACGTATTTAAGAAATACGAGAAACTTGTGACTAAATTACGAATTGTATTATTGCTCGAAATGCAAGAAATATTAACTCACGTGTGTGATTAACAGAAAGTCAAGCTGTATGTACATATTATGCGTGTCGTGTCTAACGTCACGATCAACTGAAAACCGTTGAAATGCAAGCGAACGGTTTCTTGCGTAGGCTTATGATGTTTAAAAATCAATTAATAAAGATTTTTGTATGTATTTATATATAAGTTATGTATTTTATATGACGATACTTCATATTTTCTTATTTATTCTAATATTACGTTTACTTTCTATAATGCAAATTAATTTCTACAATACAAAATTTTTCATTTACATAACCATAAACATACTTCATATGTCGGTACGTATACGTAACTTGTGTAAATGTCATTTTATAGCTTCAGCGGCCGTTGTGGTGATTGGGAAAAATATCTCTCAGAATGCATTTGGCGAATTTGAAAATCATAAACAATTTCATTTAATAGATGCAAGAATTGTAGTACCCGTCGCGCGGCGCTGTCTCATATCTGTCCGATTTTAAGTTCCGTTCAACTATACAAAATATTCATTTCGACGGCTGTAATATTGTCTGTCTGTAATCTTTCGCCTATGCTCGGGCCGTAGCGTCCGTGAAGTATAACGCCGTCGAAACGGGCCCCGTAATGCGTCAACGGTGAACCAGATCAACGAGGGCCCCTTCAAACGGAGCCCCGGTGCGGCGCGCCGGGCCGGGCCCGCCGGACGTCGCCGCTTAGCACCGGGGGAGCGCCGCTCCCACGCTCCGCCGGCGAATGAGACTGATGCCCCATTAAAATCTCAAAGTGACGCAGGTGATTTTGTTTTTGAATAGTTTTCAAAAATGTCAATTATAGGAAATTTATTAGCATTATATTGAAAATTATCCAACTAATGGCGTCCAGAAATCGTTTACATACAAAAATCCGTGTCACGATGTTCGTCCGCGATGAACTCCGAAACAACTTAACTAATCATAATGAAATTTTGCATACTGTTTGTATTTGGTGCACCTTGAGAGATAGGATAATTTTTATTCCTATAGGAGGTGTAGTTTTTGAGATCCATTTTTTTATTAAAAAATTTTTTTTTATACTTTTTTTCAGATATCTCATCGAAAATATACAAAAACATATTTTTATTTCCCTAGAACACCGCCCTTTAATTTACAGGTTGATTTGATTGACAGATTGACAAAAATATTGTTCACCAAGTCACACTACATTAAATTTAAATTCATTACTGAACTTTAAAACAACAAGATTATGGTGACTTAGACCGTTAGCGGTATTGGAATTCAAACGGGTCGAAGCACAGAATCAACAGCCAGGACCGGGACTGAAATTGAAAACGAGACCAGAGTCAAAAATGAGCGTAGGTTCAGCATCAGAATCAAGAGCCTGATTAAATCGAAATACAAAAGAAGGAATTATTTGATCTCAGTTTCGTCCAAATCGAAACTGTGATTGTTAGCGAAATTAGAATTGAGAACGGGATTGAGACCGAAATTGAACGCGACTGGAGTCGAAAACGAGTGTGGGGTTGGGAGCAGAATAAAAAGTGTGACTAGGATCGGAATCCACAGCGAGAATGATATTGAGAATGACAGCGATCGATACACAAGATGCAGACATTCGTTCTATATCCGTGCTGGCAGAGCTGCGGGCATTAAAAATACGGGCAAGCCACCAGCAAGAAAGGGCAGGACAAAGTCTGCCGGGCCCTTATTTATAGTATTTTATAAAACGAATGAATACTATATTCGAAGTAGTCGAGCAATCTTTTGTTATAAGTCATAATGTCTACAATTTTTTTCTCAAACAATTAGTAAGTAAGTAAACCTGTGCTGTATGTTTTATGCATGGAAATTCTTCGAAAATCCGTTGATTATCAGAATTTCCATCTTAAATATGGAAAATTTGATAATCAACGGTGAAGCTTTAATTTATCGTCTATTGACGTTTTAGGTAATTAGATTCAACCACGCAAAGCACAAATCACTAAATCGATAGACAGTTAGGCATCACCTCAGGTCAGTTGGGACGTGAGGGAAGCGGAGAGCAGGGCTTAGTTTCAAACGAATTAACCGCGCGCAATCACCATCAGTCGTCCAATGTTCTCATGGTCTTTTTACAATAATCACGATTACTGGCTTATAGAAGGCATAAAAAGCATTTATGTACTATTTTACGAGTTTTTTGTCCATACCATTTATTCATGGACGGTGAATTTCAATGTGGAATATATCAGTAGTCTGCCACGTCAAAAAATAAAAAAATGATTGTCTGTAAAGTCGATTTGCGAACGATAATTTTACGTGATATATTCATTAGAAAATATGGATGAAATGTTGCATACTTTTATGAATTGAATTGAATTATTATCACTGATTATCATTATTTTGTGTGTCTCTTCCACTTCATCGACCGATGGAATGGAAGAGAGATAGATGCGTCACAAGCCGAACACTTAGACCGGTCGTGCTTCTCTATCGCTTGTTCCGCGCTCTCGCTGTGCGCTCGGCTCAGGCGGAACGTGACGATGAGTCATGCTTTTTCGTGCGTGCAGCCGGCGCTCATCGATTTATAAGACGTTATCACGTCAAAAACTTGAAAGTTTGCGAGTGGGGTACAGAATGATAACAATCTTACTTTTTCAACAATCCAATCATTTTTCATCGTTAGCAGAAGGAAGTCTCCGTCAAATCATCCAAATACCACGCGTTATACCTGTTGATGATGCTACGTTGAACAAGGAATTGGGCAACGATGAGAAGGAAACCGTTTCGTAGTGGATGTCAGTCTGGATTAGTGGTTAACTGGCTCTAACCGTGGAGATATTTAATATTTGTTGACGGCGCCTACGCGTATTTTGTAAAAATAGTAAAATTTTCTGAGAATTTTAGCATTTCACGTTACACCGTTTGCGGATGAACATTTTAGAATGTGTTAGTTCGACGGATATAGAAATCGCAATTTTTGTTGCTGATGTGTTGAAGTCGATTACACGTGGTAAGCAAAAACAAAACCAAAATTAAAATCGTTTAAAAAAACGACTTTAAGCCCCGGTAGCTCCGTGGTAGCACTCTCAGTTTCTAAGCTATAGGTCGCAGGGTCGATTATTCCGAGTTTTGTGCCGATGAGCTTTACAAATTTAAATGCATTTGTTTATTCACTCGCTGACGGCGAAGGAAGTTATCGTGAGGAAATTAAAATTTCGAGGATAAGTGAGAACTTAGTTAGTTCTGACTGAAGAAATAGCGTGTCAAGACAGCCATTTCTCGCTATCCCATCAGAGGTTGTTGTGCATAATGACGTGAGCTGATATATACGGCTGTAAGCTATCAAAGATTATTTCATGAAATTACTACTTCATTCTTGTGAAACGGCGTTTAATATGTTTTTATACGACGCTACAATACTATTACGTCATAAAATTAGTTGTATCCTTTCTATTAAATTGAGGATTTAAAATTCGTTAAATAAATAAAGTACATGTATTAATAAATGTATGTTAGTTGTCTTATTACGATAATCACAAAATTAAGTTATTAGTAAAGAGAATGAAAAAAAAAAACAACATTGTGATATTATTAAATTGAAGTATTTGTATTCGCAATAGTAATGTATGAGGTTGTTGAAATGGAACCCTAATTGCATAACTCTACTTCATTACAAAACATGAAGTTGGAGTGGGGGAAAAGTTTTATGGAAAGGGCACTGAGAAGGTGCAGAAGCAGCAGCAAGTACAGAGGTTAAAGTCCAATACGAATACGTTAAACTAAATCAACTGGTCTACTGAGATCGTCGATGAGAGTCTACAATTTTGTTGCTCCATCGCAATTCAATTTTTCAAAACCATTACTGGTTTAGAAAATACGACCTGTTTATAATTATGATAGTGACCCCACGAGGTACGGAATAAGGGATCACAGTGGCGTTGCGGCGTGCAATATCGAAAAAGGTATCGGGTTAAGTAAGCTTCTATAAAATATTTTCAAATCTATAATTCATACATTTTAAACTTTCAAATGCTGGGCTTCTAAATTAAATGTATTATTCTTATTATCGTGCTTAACTGATTGCCAATGTAATAAGCTATAAAGAAAAAGTATTTGTATTTTAAATATCACACGTGGTTTTAAATATAATTATTATGGGTTTGAAGCAGTACAGATCGTCTATGTGAATAATTTGCAATAAAAGCTATTTAAAAAGTATCATTTAAGACGTTGCGAGATGGTTAGATCACGTGTAGTACAACGCACAAAACTGCCGCTGTGAAGTTAGTCACGAAAGCGTCGCAGTGGCGTAAAATAGGAACGAAGGGGACAAGAACAAAAGGTCGGGGACCGCTGAATCTGCGTATTACATCATTCGCAGGCAATTCAGAGCGGCAGAGTTTCGTGCGCTGTACTGTATGCGACGACTGAAACAGACGGAGAAATCAATCTAGTCTTCCGATAATCAAGATTTCCTACGCTCATCCGCGCGAGTTTCGTGAATGTGATCGAAGTCGACGATGGTTCCTTTAAAGGAACACCAATAGGTCGGTCAGGTGCAGCTCGCATTTCAACGCCGGCCGGACGCGTATGATGAAGCCCTAAAAGCCTCGGGCCGCCGCGCGTTCTGATTCAGGGGATGTTTTTAATGGGCGTCAGCCCCACACTACTGTGTAGTCGACGGAACAGGCGCGTCGGTATGGAATTTTCATCCCCTCACCCTTGCAAGGGAGGCGAGGATATCTAGTGCGAGGCGATATCTATGTTAACTTTTTTTATCGATAACATTTTTAGTAGTAATTTTTTTTTAATCTGTATTAAAATTTAATAAAAAAATAACAGATTGACTTCATGGGACACAAAAGTTTTATTATTGCTATGTAATTTTCTTACAATGGTACAATTTACATGTAAATAGCGCTCGAATATTTATATAATTTATATGATTAACAATATAAGTTAACAATAAATATAACATATCAATAGACGACAATAGGCGTTTACCTTATTTTGTTTCCTGTACGCACCGCACTATGTTTCCTGTAACGATATGATAGTGCCGTCGCTGTACGTTCAGCGATCTTCGCCGAGCGTTCGCGCTTAGCTCGGTAATTTGTATCAGTTTAATGGGAAATTGAAAAGTCAACAGTAATATATTTTATTTGCGAACGATTTTATGGCGTCGGTTTTTTTTCGTTAATTGTGTTTTCGTTTAATTATTAACTTGTTATTACAAAAATCCCTCAAAAAAAAGCAAAAGAGGCAATAGTAGTTTTCAGAAGACAAAGCATAAAAATATTAAACCTCGTGCCGCATTTATTAACGGGCACGGCGAACTTTACGGGAATCAATCGAGTTCGAGGGTTGGGGGGAGGGGGTCGGTGAAGGTAAATTTGATTGAAAGTAATAAGCAGTAGCAATGTTCCGCGTCTATTTCAAGCGATTTATTGAACGAAGTTAATTACGGTTTTCGCTCGAGTCTCCGGCGGGCGCGGGGCGCGCGGGCTGCGCCGCGTTAAACGATGTCAAAACAAACATTCAAGGTACACTCTAATTTGCAGCGTTCCTTTGATCTCCACGAATTTCCTAAACGTGGGGTGATATTAAAATATTTTTGTCGTCTACCCATCCGAAGTACGGTAAACTCGGTGCGTTTTATGTCTATGACCGCGATGTTACTATGTCAAAATACGAGTTCTAGTCTCTTGCGTAAAATATACTCGCATAATTTTTAATAACGGATAATAAAGCTATATATAATAACGCAACGGAATATTTTTTAATGTCAATTGAGAGTTCATTCGTTGAAATCGATTCGAATAATGTAATTCCGAATACTGGTATTCAATGGATTTCAAGTTGCAAGAGCGACTCTACCCAGGGGTACAAAGCGTGCACAGCAACTGTACACTAGATCTACAAGGGCGTTACAATTTTCTCGGTCGGCTGTAGGGACGTTGCGTATTGAGCTTATACTATTTATAGAGTACAGTTCATATGGTTATCAGTTCTTATCAGTTATGCATAGGTCACAATTCAAATTTTTAGAATAAACACATAGAAACTGTAAAATAATAAAACATATTTCAATTTCGAAAATGTAATTCTTCGTGAATTTTATTATGTACATTGTATTTATCTATCATTTGTTTTCATAAACTGGCGACAAATAAAAAGAAATGTCTAAGATCAACATGAATTTAACGCGAGAAAATTTTCGTACAATGATCTATGAAATTCATTGCCATTGGAATCAGTAAGAACCTTATAACAGACTCCAGCCTTTCATAATAAAGCTCCATCTCTGTTTGTCTAGTTCAAACGCGGTCGCACTAATCTGATTGACGATCTGCGTGAGGAACGTCCTTCTATGGCGAGGACTGAAGACAACATTATGCGGCTCATGATAGAGACTGACAAAGGAGTGATCTACCAGCAGATTCGGACAAGCTTAAGCATTGATATGAGTCGAGTGAGCGAAATTCGTCACAAATATTTAGCGGTCAGGAAGCTTTGTACTCGGTGGATACCTAATAATTTGACCGATGTTTAAAAATTCCGTCGCGTAATTTGTGCCACGAAACGATGCAAAAATTTGCCGGTGGTGACTCAAATGCTGTGTACGACATGGTTACTCGTGACGGAAGCTGGAATTACTGTTATGATCCCGAAACCAAAAGACAGTCTGCTCAGTGGGTGTTTCCTTTCGAGGAGTTGCCTACTAAAGTAAAACGAGGTCGAAGCGTCGGAAAAACAGATGGCGTCCTCTTTCTTCGGAATGACAGTTCATAATGCAAGAATTGTTTTAGACGATAAAAAAACAGTTACTGCAGACTGTTACACTAACTATGGAAAAAACGACTTCGCAGTAGGATTCTTCTTCGTTACGACATTGCATACCGCTAGACAAACAACTAACAATTTAGGGAGGCTGACCTGCCTTACAGCCTGAACCTCGTACCATGCAATTTTTATTTATTTTTTTATTATAAGAGAAAAACTTCGAGGAAAGTGGTTTACGGACGCTGAGGAAGCAGTGCCTCCACATAAAAAGCAGCACCCCTAAGTGCAAGTGAGCAAAGTGATTCCCTCAGTGGTTTCATCGAATACAGCGATGTATTGAACTTAACGGATACTATTAAAATAATAATAGTAAAAATAATTTGCTAATTTGCTTAGTTTTTGATTTTGTAAGGACTTTCAGTTTGATCCACATACGCTCACCCTATTAGCAGCATTCCAGGTATTTGGCACGCGAGGCGACAAGGAGAATCCTCGACCAAAATTTTGTTCTGTCAGCTATATAACTGTCTTTTTATTACGTTATTATATTAGGTAGGCGAAAAAGTTTTTTCATATTTTATAAGTAAAAAGATGCAGTAAAATATCTTTGGTTGTGCCAATTCTTTGTATCGTGTTAATTTTGATAGCATTAAAAAGAATAAAAACGAGCTATTAAAACCTTAATAAACTCTATTTTGGTTTAACAGACTACATTATGAGCTTAAAGCCTAAGATAAATAATTTACATTATGTTTGGTAGCAGGCGGGACCCATTAATTTTCTTTCGGTTTATAATTTGCAAATGGGTGCAGCCTGCTACCAAACATAATGTAAATTATTTAACTTAGGATTTGCGCTCATAATGTAGTCTGTTAAACCAAAGTAGACTTTATTAGGTTTTAATAGTCTGTTTTCTCAATCTTGTTTCGATCTTTTTAGTCCGTTGCTTATTTGTTGATTTTTTGCATTCGGGTTTTTTTATTTTTTCAATTATTTAATTTATTTTAGACTTTTTAGTGTTCCATCCAGCATATTCCTATGAATTAAAGCGTTTACTTTTATGACTTAGTGCTATTGCTACTATTGATACCGTGTCAAACAAAACACAAATGAAAGTTATAATTGATGTAGGGGATTAAATTCCTCAAGAGAGTTTTGGTCTCTCTTGAGGAATTTAACTTTTTGGTGTGGTTGATGTAATAACTTTCTAGGATCTGGCGAACTAATTGCTAGACCTGAGAGTGATCTGACTCGGCTCAAAGCCACGTACGCCTGACCTTTCGCGAAAAGATCACTGCTTTAATCAACAACCGCCCGGTCTAAAGTTGTGCTCTGCAATTTATGGACTGTCTAATACGATATCCAACATGCACTTGGTTGATACAAAGACAAAATACGACCATTTGAATGCAACGATTACAAATTTATTCGTATTATTGAATTAAAATGGTTGTAGTTATTCCTGATTTAATTTAAATATATGACCTATGTATATTTTTGTAATCTCCTTTTAATTTCCTTTATTTTGATACCCTACTCCAGTTATGGGCAACCTTTGACATGTTGTGGGCCAAACCTTAGCGTACAAATACGTTCGCGGGCTGCGTTCAAAAAGCAGTGCATTTTAAATTAGTGTTCATAATTTTTAGCGATAGATATCAGACACGATTTTTTCAAAATGTCTCGCGGGCTCGATCAATTCTTACAGCGGGCCGGATGCGGCCCGCGGGCCGGTTGTTGCCCACATATGTCCTACTCGATAGGTTTGGTTAAAAAAAATATTTTGAACTACTTACAATTTGACGCAATGAATACGCCATTTTTTTAAAATATCTATCTAAAGATTTTCGGGTTTTTGAAACGAATCTAACGATACCTTAATTGTCGAAATCCATCCAGCTGTTTTGAAGAATCGTGGCAATAAAGAAATTTACAAACAAACATACAAGATACGCTCGAAAAACAATACCCTTCCTTGGCAGTCGGGTAAAAATAAAAAGTAAATCGGTGTCTTGCCAAATTTCTATTGTTTTTCTGTTCACCAAAATGAGTGAATCTAACGAAGAAAAAACTGATTCAAGCGTTTTCACTCTCGTAATTTTGATGTCAAAGATGAACTGCGCTCTAGTCGACCGGTTATGGATAAAGTCGATGCCATTTTGAAAAAACTAGAGTAAGATTGGCATATTAGTTCTCAAGACAGAGCTGAAGAGCTAGGTATTGACCACAAAACAGTTTTGATCTGTTTGAAAATAACTGGATATACAAAAAAGCTCGATACTTGGCTACCGCACGAGCTAACTGAAAGAAATCTAATGAATCGTGTAGTCCTTTGCGAAACTCTATTGAAATTTCAAGAAACGGTACTGTTTTTGAAAGTATTGGTCACTGGTGATGTAAAATGGATTACCTACAAAAATAAGGTGCGAAAAAGATCATGGTCAATCACGCTTTACAGACTATAACGAAATCCGGATTAACTCGCAATAATTTAATGCTATGTGTATGGTGGGATTGGAAAGGCATTATTCATTATGAGCTACCACCGGGCAAAACCATTAATTTCGATCTCTATTGCCAACAGCTAATGAGGCTCAAGCATGAAGTAGGGATAAAACGGCCGGAATTGATGAACAAAAAGTGTTTGGTTTTTCATCTTGATAACGCCAGACCACACACATCTTTAGACACTCAGCAAATATTGAGAGAGTTTGGTTGGAAAAAGTTAATGTATCCACTAATCTGACTTTGCATCCTCAGATTTTCACCTGTTTCGGTCTCTTCAGAATTCTTTTGGTAGGTTAACCTCAAGGGAGGACTGTCAAAACTACTTGTCGCAGTTTTGTACAGCATCGGAACTATGTCCCTATTTGCAAAATGGTAACAAGTTGCTGAACAAAATGGCATATATATTTATATATATTATCATTAAATATAAATAAAATATGATGAAAAATGGCGAGAAATCTGAATAGATATTTATGCCGAAAATGGAAGATTGAGAAATTCTCTAATACCCAATAGCAACGGACTTATATGGAAGAGTTGATGTTATTAAAATAAATACTTCATAACTAAATAGCTATTTATAAATAAACATTTAGGTTATACAAGTATGAAAAAAATAATCCGTGCTCTATAAACATTTTTTGTTAATACGTATTCATAAAAAAGTATTTCGTCCAACGCACCATCAATCTATAATGGTATGAATTATTACTACCATAATATTTCATCAATAAAAACAAATTCGACGATATATCGATAGAATTGAAATACCACCTTTATATCGTTAATTCAAATACAATAATACTACTTGTTTACGCCGTATTCTCGAGGTTAAATGCAGTGGCAATAACCCCTCCTTAACACCCGCCATCCAATTTGTTTCCTACCCGCACTCGCTTTCTTCTGTTCATCGAACGCGAACGCAACCGCAAATCGTTCATCATATATTGTTATAAGTATTAATATAATTTGTGAACCGCAACTCGCAAGTGAATATTACGTGTTCGGTATAAAGCCAGCACAAACCCGCAGTCGTGCTCGAAACTACGGTGGCCGCCGAGAGTGAAGACATCACACAGAAAGGTGAGTTCCTCTCTTTTCCATTCCTTGATTTGCCACTGTGTGAAGTTTCGAGGATAGGGTGAAAGGGACAACCCTGATCAAAGAACCAGCGCATACATATTTTTTTGGTCACTTCGGCCACGGATAGGTTTGCCTTGATTACCCTCGCTTTAATATATTATCGCATATTTTAATCCTCAATTTAATTTAATTTCGCAATTAATTTAAAATGTCAGAAAGGGAGACACGCATTTTCGATCGCAATGTAAAAAAGTTACAAAATAAACTAAACATGTATTTTAACCGCTTGCAGACTATGCACGACATGATAAAAACGTTAAACAAAGATTTGTCTAATTCGGATATTTTTATGGCTAACGCATCGACGCTAGATTCGCTACATAATAATTTTGTTTCGACTATAGACGAGCGTAACGAATTACTGGCTTCGAATCCCGACGCAGCAGAACCTACCTACGACAACCTTCTAGCATTTGAAGAATTGTATTGCATTGTGCGGCATAAATATGAGGAGATATTATCGCAGAAAAACTTACAAAAATCTAAGTATTCTCATACGGCTACCCGACAAACCCAGAAATTACCGCCTTTAGAGTTGAAATCGTTTGACGGTGAACCAGAAAATTGGCCAATATTTTACGAAACGTTTCGATCTATTATTCACGAAAATAACGATTTAAATGACGGTGAAAGGGTTCAGTATTTAGTTGCAAAATTAACAGGCAAAGCGCAAACAGTTTGTCAGGGTTTTATGCCGACCGCAGAAAATTATATTGTTTTATGGAATACATTAATTAATAAATACAACGATAAACGTTTATTAGCCTCTTCTTATTTGGAAAATTATTAAATCTACCCCAAGTTAATGACTCAAATCCTCTAATTTGGAAGACTTTATCGATAAATTTTCATCAATAATTTCGGCCATAAAACAATTAAATATAAACAATTTAGAAGAATTTATATTTATTCACATAGGATCTAAAAAAATTGGAGTGGAAACATTAAAATTATTTGAAATGTCGCTTAAAGATGATTCGGAACCTCCAACTTCATCCACATTTATTAAATTTATTCGCAGTCAATCTCGAATATTACAACGTGCATCTAACGTTAATTCAAACACACGGCCCGCGCCGCGTCACGCGCATTTTATTAATCTACCCACTACAGCTCGAGCCGCTGCGCCGCATGCTAATAGGCATATTGCAAAAACATTTGTGAATGTACAAGAAACTATTAATTGTTTATCTTGTGGAAGGAACAATCATTTCCATTTGTATCAATGCCCTAAATTCATAGCATTGTCTCCGTACGAGCGTTATTCTTTCATAAAATATAAAAAACTATGCGTAAATTGCTTAAGTGATAAACATATTCTCAGCAAATGCAAATCCAATAGTAAATGTCGTTATTGTTCTCGGAATCATCACTCGTTATTACATTTTATGAATGAAAAGAAAGGGAATGATACTATCTCACTTGCACCTATTACTTCTGATATCCCCGCTACTATTAACAAAGAAAATAAAGCGAGTATTCCCACACCGACACCTATATCACTGTGTACGGTTGATCCGTGCAGAGCACTCGCTATTGCCGATCCATGTCTGCGTGAACGAGCTGTCGCTACGTCGATCTTGTTAGGTACCGCGCAATGTAATGCTCTCGACAGTTTAGGTAATATTCACACATTACGTTTATTGGTAGATAGTGCATCGCAACGAAATTTAATTACCGTTGAATGTTGTAGAATTTTAAATTTACCACTATATCCCCCGCCAGATACCGTATTAGCGGGCATCGGTGACGTCACGAGTTCTATCGAAGGCGTCACTTGCTTAACGATTCGCTCGCGCTACGACGACTCGGTCCGGTTCACAATACAGCCGCTCGTAGTGAATCGCATCACTAACGCATTACCTACCGCTAATATAGATCATACGCGATTAGATTATTTAAATGATTTACCGCTAGCAGACTTTAAGTATTATAAACCCGCAAATATAGACCTTATTTTAGGGTCAGATTTATTCGCTCGCATATTACGCCACAAGACCGTTTCTCGAGGAACAACCGAGCCAGTTGCTGTTGAAACGCTATTAGGTTATTTAGTTTTAGGGGAGGCTCCCGTTATCAACTCCGCTATTGGCAATACTTGTCGCTCGTTTTGTGCTTATGAACAAATTGAAACACGCCTAAATAAATTTTTCGAACTAGAGGAGGTGCCAGACGTCTCTTTACTTACACCGGAAGAAAATGAATGTGAGCTGATATATTCAAGTACGGTTAAGCGCGAGTCGAGCGGCCGATATGTGACCGTGATTCCGTTCAAAGGCGATCCAAACACGCTCGGGACTCGTTGCAGAGCGCTACGCGTAGGTATTATTGTCTTGAACGTAAATTATTAAGTAATCCGCAAATTAAGGAAGAATATGACAATGTTTTCATGGATTATTTAAATAAAGGTTACTTAAAACCCGTAATCGACCCTTCAAATTTAAATTTTAATAAGCAATACGTTATTCCGCATCACTGCGTGGTACGTTCCGATAAATCCACCACGAAATTACGTGTCGTTCTGGATGCCAGTATGAAGACAACTTCTGGTCAATCACTGAATGATTTATTGCATACTGGAGAAAATTTACAGAACAGTCTATTTGAAATTATATTGAATTTTAGACTATTTCCTGTTGCTGTCAGTGCCGACATACGACAGATGTATCTTCAAATATTAACGAATGTAAATCATCATCGCTGGCAACGACTTTATATCGCTTTAACACGAATGATTCGCTTCAGTTATTTGAAATGACGCGCGTTCCTTTGGATTACGGTCTAGCCCTTACATAGCAAACCGCACTGTTCGTCAATTAATTATCGATGAACGTGATCGATATCCTCTTGCCGCCCAAAGTGCTCAAAATTATCTCTATATGGATGATTTGACATCCAGCTACCCTTCAGAAGATGAAGCCATTGAGGTTTCGAACCAGCTGATTAAATTATTTAAAGCTGGAGGTTTTGAATTAGTTAAGTTCTCAAGTAACTCTCCTTGCGTTTTAAAAAATATACCGCATGATCATCGCGTTTCTGAAGTTATTGAATTCGATTCTAACGACAACTTCAAAATTTTAGGTGTAAATTGGCATCCAGCAGCGGATATGTTGAGCTTTAGAGTTGAATCAGACACTCGGGAATGTACGAAGCGCAATATTTTGTCTACTATAGCACGTTTTTGGGATTTAATGGGTTTCGTTGCTCCAGTAACCCTTTTGGCCAAATTAATTATTAAATCGTTGTGGGAACGTAAAATCGCTTGGGACGAGATTCCACCCCAAAATATAATAAGTATTTGGAATCAATTTCAAAGTGAACTACCGCTACTTGAAAACGTACAACTATCTCGTCACGTCGGGGTTACCGCTAATTGCACAGTTTCAATCTTAGGATTCGCGGATGCTTCGGAAAAGGCTTACGGTGGCGTGGTTTATATTCATGTGTATAACCCTGAAGATAACAAGCATCAGACGAGCTTATTATGTGCTAAATCGAAAGTCGCACCGTTACGAATCGTAACATTAGCACGGTTAAAACTTTGTGCAATTTTAATTTTATCTAAGCTATTGCGCACGGTAATCGATACTTATTCTGAACGCCATAAAATAGATAACGTGTTTGCGTTTTCGGATAGTACGGTGGCGCTCGCATGGATTCATTCTTCACCCTCGCGTTGGCAGACATTTGTTGCCAATAGAGTCACAAAATACATGAAAACATTACCAAATAATTTCTATCACATAAGTGGTAAATTGAACCCCGCGGACTGTTTATCCCGTGGGTTGATGCCTAAGGAACTATTAAACCACACGCTTTGGTTTAATGGCCCTCATTTCGCCCATAAACCCATTAACGAATGGCCTGTCATGCGATTTAATCCTACTAGTGTTTCTGAACCGCCAGAAATAAAACATAAAGTACTCACTACAACCACGGAAACTCCGTACTTCACATATTTTACTCGCTTGCGTTACGCCTTTCTTCTTGGTATAAATTGCTTAGATAATTATTTTAGTGCTTAGATTTGCGAAAATATTACCGCGTGAATTTAATATTTTGCATTTTGAAATCGCGGAGTTAGCAGCTATTAAGGCTCTTCAGGCCATATCGTTTGCAAAGATTTAAAGAGGATTCGGACCGGGAAAGTTGTATCTCCAGCTCTTCAAAGGTTAAATGTTTTCTTCATAATGATGTACTAAGAGTAGAGGTCGGCTGGCAAACGCTGACATGCCGTTTGATAGTCGACACCCTATTTTGTTACCGCCCCGCGATCACATTGTTGATCTTATTATAGACTATTACCATCGTAAATATTTACATACGGGACCGCAATTATTATTGTCTTTGATTCGGCAGAAATACTGGATCCTTTCCGCCCGCAATATAATACGTCAACGTGTACGAAAATGTAATATCTGTTTTAGAACTAATCCGAAACCTGAGTTTCCGCTGATGGCCGATCTGCCTTCGTATAGAGTGAGGGAAGCTAAAGCCTTTTGTCACACAGGAATAGACTATGCGGGACCGCTTTATATCATTCCGTATAGACGCCGCGGCGTACACAAAATCAAAGCTTACGTATGCCTCTTCGTGTGTTTGGTGACGAAAGCGGTGCATATCGAGCTAGCTTCGGATTTGAGTACCGAAGCGTTTTAAACGCTTTAAAACGCTTTCTCTCGTCGAGGCCCAGTAGGTACGATATATTCAGACTGTGGTACTAATTTTGTAGGTGCAAAATCCCATTTAGATAACATATATAATGTACTCGAGTCTGAACAATATCTAGATAAATTTTCAAACGAATTGCGCGATAATCGAATTGAATGGAAACTAAATCCGCCCTCTGCACCACATTTTGGTGCGTGAAGCAATGTACGATGTATTAAAACGCATCTGTCTAAAGTAGTCGGAAACCAATTGCTTACTTTTGAAGAAATGACAACGGTGTTAGTGCAAATCGAAGCGATACTAAACTCGCGGCCGCTTTCCGTTTTAAGTTCTGAACCCTCAGAACTTCTTCCACTTACACCGTCTCATTTTCTTACTTTAACACCTTTAAAAACGTTGCCCGCTCGTGATATTTCGGATGAGAATGTTAATCTCCTTCAAAGAAAACACATAATTGATCATGTAATACAATCGTTTTGGAAACGATGGAAGGTCGAGTACCTACATACTCTTCAAACTCGTCAAAAATGGCTTAAAACGGGCAAACCGATTCAGAAGGGCACCGTCGTAGTATTGAAATCTGACAATAGTGCACCTCTGGATTGGCCGCTAGGCGTTATAGACGACGTTCATCCCGGTAAAGACGGCGTTGTAAGAGTTGTCGACGTCCGCACCGCTTCAGGGGTTTATCGTAGACCTGTAGTGAAATTGTGCCCCTTACCAAATCAATAATTACTTATACAGTCCATTTAAATTGTCGCTAGTTATTAATATAAGTTAAGCTTTCATTTTAATTCTCGCATATGTAATTATAATTAATCCGTTCGTGTTTATTTTGTAGTAATTTACCGCGCATAAAATAAACATGCATTCTGCTCAAAGTATGTTAATAACCGCATTAGAAACTCGCCTTGATAAAATTGACGGACTTACTCCTGTCAAGCTGGGGATGTTTACGCCGTATTCTCGAGGTTAAATGCAGTGGCAATAACCCTCCTTAACACCCGCCATCCAATTTGTTTCCTACCCGCACTCGCTTTCTTCTGTTCATCGAACGCGAACGCAACCGCAAATCGTTCATCATATATTGTTATAAGTATTAATAATCTAATTTGTGAACCGCAACTCGCAAGTGAATATTACGTGTTCGGTATAAAGCCAGCACAAACCCGCAGTCGTGCTCGAAACTACGGTGGCCGCCGAGAGTGAAGACATCACACAGAAAGGTGAGTTCCTCTCTTTCCATTCCTTGATTTGCCACTGTGTGAAGTTTCGAGGATAGGGTGAAAGGGACAACCCTGATCAAAGAACCAGCGCATACACTACTCAATTTAATCTACGTCGGTAAAGTCGGCAAAGAAGCTCGCAATTTGCCACAGAATATATACAATGAAATAAATATAAGGGCATCGAAAAACTTTCCGAGTTATCAAACTATAGCACAATAAGGCTCGTTTAATTCCGCTAATGTGGAAAGTTTCATTAAACTAAGCTCGTTCGTAGTCTCTCACAAGGCTTTTGTGCTCTGTTCTGCGCTGCGCGAGGAAAATAAAAATCTAGTGTTGTCCACCGGCGAAATAATTTTATGACAATATCAATTGCGATGTGGAGAAATATATACAGGAAGGAATGGAAGGAATTGAAGGAACGTTTGAACCAGTTTTGTGCTACTTTTACCCGAAATGGCATTAGGTCCATAAATGATACAATTTTTTTTTTTTCGGTTTGTGTCGCATTTTCCCTTTTTTTTTTGTAATATAACTTCAAAAAGTATCGAATTTCTACGTTAGACTCACTCATTTTGGTGAACAGGAAAACAATAGGAAAAGGGCGGGACATCGTTTTTACTTTGAATTTTTTTTAGTGTTATATATTTAATGGTGTAAAAACTAGTCCAGATACAAAGAATTGGCACAACCAAAGTGATTTTACTGCATCTTTTTACTTATAAAATACGAAATAAATTTTCCCTAGACTATAGTTTGAATAGTCTGAATTCTATTGATTACATACTTATGGAATGTTTCAGAATAGAAATATATTATAATTCAATGATCTATAATTAAACAAATAATGAAATATAGATCACGGAAGGAAATGTTGTATATTTTGATTTATTATATGGGTTTGTATTGTATGTTTGAAACAGGTAAAAATTTGAGGGTGTTAAATCAGGGCTATATGGTGGATGCATTAGCACTTCCCAATCACATTCTCTCAATATTTACTGAGTGGCTAAATATATGCGTGGTCTGGTGTCACCATGGTGAAAAACCACACCCTATCTGTTGATCCGTTTCAGCCGTTTTTTCTCTACTTCTTGCTTGAGTCTCAGCTGTTGGCAGAAATCCAAATTGAAGGTTTTGCCCGGCGGAAAAAGCTCATAATGGATAATGTCCTTCAAATCCCATCATACACATTACGTGTAATGTCAAATTATTGCGGGTTTCGCTACAGTCTGTAGAGCGTGATTGACCATGATCTTTTTCGCACGTTCTTGTCGTAGCTAATCCATTTTTCATCACCAGATATCAATCTTTTCAAATACGATTCGGTTTTATTACGTTTCAACACACAAGCGCCAACGAGTACACTATTCATTAGATTTCTTTCAGTTAGCTCGTGCGGTAGCCAAGTATCGAGCTTTTTGTATATCCAGTTATTTTCAAACAGATCAAAACTGTTTTGTGATCAATACCCAGCTCTTCAGCTATGTCTTAAGAACTAATATGCCGATCTTACTCTAGTTTTTCCAAAACGGCATCGTATCTTTCCCTTTTTTGCTATAAATCTTTAAAATGTATCGAATTTCTACGTTAGATCTCATTTTGGTGAACATAAAAATAATAGAGAAATGGCGGGACAGTGGAAATTCTTATTTTTCTTTTATTGTAAAATGTCATCTACGTAATAGTATCAAAATTAGCAAGATATAAACAGTACAACCAAAAAGATTCGACTGCAACTTTTTTCTTATACAATACAAAAAAACTTTTTCCCCGACCTAATATGTGTAAAAATTACGAACTCCAAAAAACGACGATAATTGTAAACAAGATAAATAGATATGTCATCTTTAATCATAAAATATGTTATTTTATATTTAACATAAAGCAACAATTGCTAAGAGATTTCTAAAATATTCACAGATAATGTAAACAACAACGCCTATATTTTTCGAAATAAACAAGAGGAGCGCTATCATGGTATTTGGCGGGAGGCTTATTTTGCTGTTTTATTGTAAGATGAACGTCCAGTGTCACCTTGATGGCGGCGATGGCGGCCTGCTTAGACACGAAGGTGACGAAAGCGCAGCCCTTGCTCTGGCCCTGCGCGTCCCTCAGCACGGTGCACTCCTCGATGGCGCCGTGGCCCGCGAACAGCGCCCGCACGTCGTTCTCGCACAGCTTCTTGTTCAGCATACCCACGAACAACTTCCGTTCTGTTGAACAGACCATAATTTGCCGTTAGCCAAGGCGATATTGATAGTTATAAATTTAATATTTATTAGCTATCCAATTTTCTCGTTCGGTAGATATATGAAATTGATATAAATTTCCGATATTGCTCAATATCGTTCCAATGGAAATGAACGCACTTCAATTATGAAATTGTTCTCGGCAATGGAGGACGATCAAATAGAAATATAATGAAATAGAAGATTGACCAAAACTACATATTTAATATCGGTCTTAATAAAAGTCTCAGTTGGAAACTCATCTATAACGAGATAACCTTAAATCGATCGGCGAAAGTGTAATTAATTATTCCACTAACTTTTAGTTGATTACTGAAAGTATTTACGTAAACTATAAAACGTGACGTCGAAGCAAGGTTAGTACCATAAGCCTAGATTTCTATATGAGATGTATACATGAACTTGTCATTCAAGTACTACATATATATAAGTCACCTTATGCTCATATTACATAGACTTCATTATGTAGTCTATGTTTTACAAAGTTCTATTTTGAATGTTGTGTAAAGAAGAATAACTAGGTATACAGGTCTTTAATTGATTTGTGTTTTGAATCGATTACGGCGGGTTGGACTAAAAGTAAAAACGTATTCCATAGACGTAATCCGTTAGATGTGACAGATGGTCCATACATTATCTGTCAAATATTACGGATTACTTTTACAAATGATATTATTACTTTTGGTACAACCTGCCGTTAATATTATTCTAGTTTGTAGTTCTCAATTATTATATTTATATTGTTCGCTCCACGAAACTTCAAGTAATTTCCTCAAGGATCATTTATTAATGATAAATAAATCTAATTTTGCCGCATTAAGTTTTAGGAAAGCAGTGTCAACTTCCAAACTCGAAAATATGTTAAATCCATTGTCGGCTAGGCGGAGTTCGTAATTTAATCACTTAAGAAGTTGACATTTGACATAAACTTTTTTAGGTACCCGATGTTATAGTAGCTTACGCTTAAAGTTTTCATAGATTAAGAAAATCCTTTGGAAAAATAGATGTAAAATTTATGAAAATAGATTGGGACAAGCACAGGCTTGTCGAATATGCCAATACCGATTGACGTGTTCAGACAGCCGTTGTTATTTGCAATTCAGCATTCGCTAGACCTTTTGCCAGCTTTGATGTAGTGGAAATGCACGAAAGCCTTAATATCTATGCATTTGATGTATCTATTGGAACGGTTAGCATCACTTTGAGAGCCTGACCTCATATTCGCAGTAAAGTGTAAAATTTATACAAGCAGCTATCTCCTGCCCACCTAAAATTTATGTAACGTAAAAAAATATTGAGACACGAATAAGTAAACTCTGTTTACACAGTCCTGCGAAGGGCGGGGAGATATCGCGACTTAAATCAACGAGGTATACCGTGCCAGAGCGAAATGTAAACAAGATTATTTTTAACTTCAAAGGTTTCGCTTTTCGCGAATGTAAAATATGGATCGCAGAGGTAAATTTCGTGCCTCTAATCCATTAAGTGTGTATTATATAATATTGAACTGCAATCTAAAATGCACAAAATATGTCAACAGACGAACAAAAATAAATAAATAATGTTTTAGGGGATATATGAAAAATTAATTATATTTGTATCATGGTATTTGAAATCTTACATGCGTCTGAGAGCTAAAATAATTCTTAGCTCTGAGAAGCATAAGATAACTCTATACTTTGTGTGAATGACAAGATTGATAAGCATTAGCTTATCAATCTTGTCATTCACACAAAGTATAAAAGTTTTATAATATATCCGGTTATCATAAGTTACTTTAACTTTAAACCACTTAAAAGTGTACGAGTGTTAAAAGTGTGGCATAGGATGTCATACACATCAGCCTATAAGTATGTAGTATTTCGCAGAGCATAGGGCTACACGCAAATTGATGGAATAAATCGTAGCTATAATTTACCATTAGAGTCTACGCAGAATAAAGCATCATAAGGTTGAAATACCAACATGGCGTTAATTGGTACGAAACGTCTACCGTGTCAAAAGATTAAGATTGAGTCATTAAAACAGGGTCGGCGGTGACAGCTAATTCAATTCAGAACCTTGGCGGCGGCCGCTTAACGTCTATACACGCTACCGGACAGCCGTAGTCACGCAGCCGCGGCAAGCCATTCGAGTAACATTCGTGTCGTACAGCCGGTTCCGTCTCTTCTACGACAGAGCCAATTGTAGTACGGTTAGATCGGATCAAGGCGTCGTGTTAACGCGCGAGCTGTCGTATATGAGCGACGAGACGGCTTAAGGTAAACAAACGCGAGGGCCGAATGTGAGAAGCGTAACCAGACGTTGACGAGGACGGCGATTAGGGATAACGAGTGGCGGCGAGATAAGGCTGCGCGGTGTCGGCTACCTGCCGGTGCGCCGCCCGCCTCGTCGCTGCTAACATACAGCCTCCAACGGTGACGTCTCGCGAGCGCTAAGTGCCGATTTACGATCCTAACTCGCGCCCGTCACTAATATCGGTGATCCATCGCGATGATCTGGATCGACTGCGACCTAACTCCTACCCTAATAGCCTAACAGATACTAATTGCGATCGATGCTCGTTCGAGGCCTAGTGATTTGGCAGCGTTAAATATAGACTAATGCCTTAAACTCGGAGCCGCCCCAGTAATAAATTTGTAACCCAACGGGACGTCACGTCATTGACTAACAGCGACTGATGAAAGAGTTGATTACAGATTGTTAATATTATACAGCGGAGTATACCAAAGCTTCAATTGTCTGTTACTTAAATTTCGTGTCCCTACAAACTTCCCCCTTTAATATATTCGGTGTTAGCAGCTGATATAGAGCCGCTAATTGCCCAATCGTAATGAGGTACAATGCTTAAATATTCAATGTCCTATTTAAAAATAACCTCTGATATTCATAAATTTCACTAAATTGTGTAAACAATAAAAAATGATATTTTTTATTTTATTTTTTTCATGTAGTTCTAAATAATGGGTTGTACCAAATATTTGATCATGATTTTTATTTTTTTGTAATTAAACCATCATATAAGTTAATAAAGAGCTAATTGACATGTTACTATTAAATACCTATGAACATAACCAAAACATAAACTTTCCGAATTAATCGAACAATAATTTTAATATCCTTAGGTATAAAATCGTGAATAACTTTGTACAGAATAAATGTAAAACCTCCCTCTTGTAGAAACGATAAGCAAAGAAATTTTAATGGCTAACAAGTTCGTTACTTTTTGCGAATTATGCTTTTAAATTATTTTTTGTATTCAATTGTAAGTAAATTATATATCTATAATAACCTGTCTATACAAATCTATAATAAAACAGTAGAACTCGGTGTGTCTGTCCAATGAAAATATTAAGAAATAGAAAGGGGACGATAAGAAAAATTAATAAAAGAGAAAACGAAGATTTTCAAATTTTTAGCTGTCTGTTCGCGCATATATCCAAAATTACTGAACGGATTTTAATGCGATTTAAACCGGTAAATAGATTTTGGCTTGGAACAGAATATGAACTTTATTTCATTTATATTAGAAGTCAGAAAAAATATTATTCTCACAGGGAAATAGTAGGGTTCTAAAAAGTACGAAAATTCTTACAAACATAGAAAGCTATATTTACCCAAAGTAATACACTCGAGATTTTAATTTGATACTAGCATTTGTCCTGGCTAGGAATTCGGTCTGCAACTTTGAACCGTGCACGAGCCGTATCGGAATTGAAAGTAGGACGGAGAGCAGAATTGACAGCCAGGTATCGGCATCGAAATCGAGGGTGGGACCGGAATTAGAATTAAGAGATCAGGATCGAAATCAAAAACAGCATCGGGACCGCAACACAGAGCGGACGAGGTCGGGTTTGACAGCGAAATTGTTGAATTTAAAAGGAATGTAAAGAACAATATAAAGGGAATATATTCCAACATGCGGGCTAGTCTATAATAATTTCAGCATTCCAGTAGACTTGAACATTCATAGAGGAATAATAACATAAAAAGAGCAGAGCATGTAGGACATAAATGATGAAACACACTTATCGTGAATATAACCGGCTTTGTCTGTTGATTAAGTGTATACGGAGATGTTGAGTAAGACGAACGACGCATAGATAAGGCAGAACGGTGTCGCAGCACGGCTACCTGCCGCTTTTCGGGGACATTTTAATACAGAGGCTGCGGAACAGGCGGTTCACAAGCCCCAAGTTCCAATTTATGACCCTGAATGATGGTCTTAAAACATTTGCTTATTAATTTAAAGTTTAATTATGCTACGGCCGATGACTTAAATTTTATATTCAACGTCCGACCGTCCAGCTGCCCAAAATGATAGAGAAGAGTAATCTGTATTCATGAAATGTGAAAAGTTTAGTTTATGTCGTAACGCATGAGAGTTTCCTAGTTATTGTAAATATGTAAAATGGATGGTAGAGCTAGTTAAACAAAAATATATAAATTAATTTTCTATTTTAGAGAATAATCTCTAGTGTAACAAACTACAGTTTAATAAACGAACCTGTTCTCTAAAGTATATGCCGGTTAAGAACATACTGAAATATTAACCTAGATAAAAAACCTTGAATGTATAATTAAACATAATCAAACAAAAGCGACTGCGTATGCATGTGTGTTTGTTCTTTTATGGTGTTCTAGAAACCAAAAGTGTGAGCCGATATCGATAATTATTACGTAAGTCAATTTGTCTTAATCTTGTCACTAACGTCGTGGCAGTAATGAAAATTCAATATGCGACAAGCGGACACCACATTTTGTAAAAGAAAAAAAAGAAAATCAGCAAACTATGTCAAGTGAGGTATCATTGAAAAGCTCTTTGAACGTCATATTTAAATTTCTAATCGTTTTTCATTTTGAACAGCGATATAAAATTGGCTAGCAAGCATTCTCACTTAAATTATACAAATTTATAATAAAATTATGATAAAGTTCTTATAATCACATGTTAGGTATTATTAATGTCAAACATAATTACATATTATAAAACCAGAAGACGGCGATAAAATAAAAAATGGCTATAGAGGCGAAAAAATTTTCATACCATAATGAGTGACATATGATTAGATAGGTCTTTCAAAAACTAGATGATGTTTCCTAGACCATTGCATGGCAATAATATCTATTTGAAAATTTATCAACTTTAATTTATAATTTATTAATATTAATCAATATCAATATGTTGCGAGAAAAATTTATAACGGTCATTACAATAAGATGCGACGTTGATACAGCTAATGATGAAAAACATAGGTTGTATATTGTTAAAATAGAACAAATAAAAATTAATGAGAAAAATCAACAAACTCGACTGCGTACAAGTGAACTGAAAAGACGAAAACAAGTTGCTGCAAGATATTATCCAAATACATATGACAAATATTCATTTGTACAATTTCTTACATAATCTTGATTGCCTTTTTTATGTTACAAATTTGATAAATAGCTGCATAGAGTCTTGAATATAATTTTCATATCGATGGCAAACTTTGTAACTTATAACCTATGACTGTAATAAATTACTCATTGAATAAAAATCCCAATACATAAATTATTTCGTAAAAATTGGAACCCTTTAGTAGTTTAAATTCCTTTAATCAGTTTTGATTCACTGTAAAAAGCAGATCTCATACAGTGTATTAGTCTTTAAAACTACCAAACTGCCTTGTCCAGCATCTCTGATAAATTTCAAGGAAGCTTTTGGCAGAAACCATTTACTTCCTAATACATCTGTGGCCGCCACAAGTCACAATGGTGTTAGACGTTTTACGAACTTAAAGAACTATGGCGTAGTGATAGGCAATATTTTACCGGTAGGTATTCGAATTTTCTCACTGTCTATTTATTATCCAACTATAAGTATGCTGTTTCTATACAAAGGATTACGTTAATTTTTCGAATGTATAATTGTACTTCCAAGAAAATACTGATCCCACTAATATCGGCTGTTATCTGTGATCACAGACTGAGAAGTGCGATTATGCTTAGGATAACGGTTGAAACTAATCAGGCAATTATTTCAACCAGTTATTTGTTTTGTTTGCTATATAACGCGCAAAGTATTTATTTTTTTATGTAAAAGGTGCTATTCCTTTATTTTGTACTCCTCCATTGGTTTTTTTTTTAACTGAAAACTTAACTCATCGCGTTTGCGGATGACCGACCATGTCTTAACAATGGACAAATGGGCGTTATCAAAATCTTCCATCGCGTTTTGGGGAAACAATATATATTTAAATTTATTTAAGTTCATGAAATTAAATAAATTTAAATTTCCAAAATCATAAGTTTGAATTGATTCCGTGCAGGTTGAACTGATGTATTCGAAAAAAATACAATTTATGACCTATGTGTTCAGAAGAATGAACACTATCATTGAATATAAACACTATTTTGTATACTTGTTGAAGCAGCATATAACATGTTTAGCTTTGACTGCACAAACATCAAAAATGCTAAATTGGAGACGGGGCGGAATGTGATCTGGGGATATAAGATCGTTCGGGTAATGAATATAAGATGAGAACGCCTCCATGGTAGTTCTCAACATTAGACAGCACCTACTTGGAAAATAACATTATTTTATGAAATGCACTATGTGCGCGTAAAACTTGACAATGGCTTTCCGAACTTCATAACGATCGTCCAACCTTTCCTAAGTTTTCCTGCTGCACGAAAAGTATGGAAACTCAATTTATGTCCGCCGCAGCCGGAGTGATTGGGACTGACCGCTCGACATGGAAGCGTTTGCAAATAGTTATAGGCTATTTATAATTAGCAGTAAAAACGGTATTTATATATTTTGTTGTTGTTTCGATGTCCAATTTCAACATAAATAGTAATTTGTTATTACGACTGCTGATGCCCAAGGGAGGTCCAAGATCGGTTTCGAGAGCGGCATTGAAATCGAGGACGGGATGGGGACTGGACCCCACAGTTCAATCAGAATTTTCATCGAGAATAGGACCGTGATCGCGATCAAAACTGATATCAAAATCAGCCGATATAGAAGATGAAGGAATTCATTCTAGTCTATGCCATGTCCACGGGAGCGAAACCGGGGGCACATTTGAGCAATAAAAAAAAATTAAATTGACGCCCAATAAAGCTGGCGGTTCATCGTTATTATATATAATACACAGAGGTATACACTGTACATTAGGAATAATATGCATTGAATAGGCAATGTGGTGTGTTTCATCATTGTCGTTTGTGTCACTTTAATTTGATTGAATTAGGTTCCTACTATGAACGTGCTTTAAGAAGTTTCGCTTTGTAAATGAAACCGAATAACCGAATGACTTCAATCTGAGCTTTTCGTCCAAGAGTTTCGTTTATCTATTAAAAGGCCTTCGAGCGTAAGACTTGTACATCCTCTAAAATCTGAAACGCACCCCGCGCGCGTGGACGGCCCCCGCCGGGCGAAATAAAGAATGCTTTAACGCGATAAACTCAAACATCACGTCCCGCCCTTTTCGCCGGAGCGTCGCGCGCAACGCCGATAGACGTTTTCAACGCGGAGTTCTCCCCGTGCCACTGTCGCGCTTAAATTGAAAAGGTGGGGTGTAACAATGCGAGTCAGCTGCTACAAAATATTTCATGCTCTGAACCTGAGCGCCTGCGTCTCAGAATTAGCATTAAAATGGCGCGCCAAGTGGCGCCGCCGCCCTAAAACGCCGGCGACGCGACGGCCGATACAGCGCCTTACGTTTTACATAAATATAGACCGAGTCGTCACCTGAAGGTCATGTGAGACTTTGGATGTGATTTTCTTCATTCAATAACATATTTCGGCAACATTCGGTGGGAAAATCGAATTATCACGTCGAAATAATTACAATAAGTTATGATGTGTAAACATTTTATATGAGAATGAGTAAGTAAAAGAAGCATGGGAGAGATGCCTTATGCGGCTGCCGACTCGCGGTCGCCGCCAAAACCCTCGCGGAGGACGATTAGAACATGCAGGTCTATGAGCATCGGTGTCGTATAACGTTTCCGCGGTCGTGGCCCGGCCCAGGTGTATTTTGAAAATACGAAAAGTATAACGACCTATTACTTGAATAACCGGTTGTACATAAGAATCTTTCAAGTATTCTTCCTTTTAATCTGCGGTGAAGCAATTACAAAATTAAAAATCGTAGGCGGTGTGCGTCCGTCTCAATCTCGGGGAGGCGTAGACGGGGCCGCGGACTCTGCGGGCACGACCGCAGTCTGCGATCGGTTTAGACGCGGTCGAAATCGCTCTATGAGTTCCCTCAAATAACCCTAACCGAGCCGTTAGTTCTTTATCTATAATTAGGGAATTTAGAATTCAAAGGTGCCTATTGCTCGTTAGGCTACGGTAATCCTCGTACGAATAAATTCCTATTTCTAACGAAGCGATCCCAGAATGTTGTCGAAGCCGCATTAAAACTGGTTTAGTATCACCACATTTCGATGAGTAGCCATTGATCACCTCGTTCTTCTGAAAAGTTTGTCTGTATTTTTAGTGTTCCGCAGTGGGAGCAAAACTGTCAATAGTTTTGTCATTTTCTTATCAACCGGTTCGTCGTCTTCGAATATAGTATCAAGTCTATAAAGACAGTTGAAATTGTGGAATAAAATCTAGAAATAATTTCGACTACTTTGCTTAATTATTTCTAGCATGTGAGTGTATTTTTCAAAAGCTCGAAAAAATATTATAATCAATACTTATGTCAATTTTTATAACACATCTTGTAGATGTTATTTACTTTTCGAATCGGCGACGGAGCTTACAAAAATCAAAAAAGAAAAACGTTGTTAATAGCTTAATATATTACGGAACTAGAAGAGAATACATCACAACGACTCATATTTAATTAATACACGATATTGCACTAATCATTTCTTAAATTTATTGTGATTTTTTTTACTTTCCTGGGTAAAGCTGGTATACGTCAACATACTATGTCTTCACCCGTTACTTACAATTGTTCTATAATAATTCTATATACATAATTTTAAATTCTCTGTTTCTTTTTTGTTCTCTTGACAATGTCTAACAATTCCATCTAGTGTTAGAAAAATATATACAGAAAATAAAACGATTTTAAACTAAAACATCTTGACTTGGATTAGGCTGTCTCTTATTTTATATTCGGTTATGGGTCATTTGTAAATTCTATACATATTTGCTTTTCTAAACGGTTTAGTGTCTTCCAAATGAATGTTGTATTTTTTATTTTCTTTTAATTGTTCAATGATTTTTTAAATACTTATAAGCTCACGCCTATTTCTAAGAATTATAGTAAAAAGTGGCAAAAAGAGGGATGTGAAGCACGACTTTTACCTGTACCCCTTTTGTTTCACCAAACATTTCATACAGGCACGTCAGTTTTAGATGCTGAAAATTAAGTCTTGTTATTAAAATTACAAAATGATACCAATAATTGGTGCTTATAAGGTTTCCTAGGACAACCCTTGCCTTCTCTTCCATTATGCATATAGGTTTTATAGATCAATCTAGTTTTATTCGTCTTTATCTTGTGACCAAACCATCTCTAAAATTATTTTTCTCCTCTAGTCATTCTAATTTCAGACCATACCCTCCTGTAATATAACTGTTTCTGTAATTATCTTTTAAAGACATTCTACGCGTACTACTTAGGGATCGAATCTCCAACGTACTGTTCAATCAATACGAAGAAATGTCAGCTCTGTGTCACTGATTATTGTATTTCTTCTCACCTTTCCAAATATTTGGGTTCAATTGATTTACTGGCCATGTCATGCATCAATCAATGAACGTATTTCAGCATGGCTTGTGAAGTTTTCATTTCGGGGCCAGTGTAGGTTCCTGAGGTACGCTTAAGGCAAACGGCCACCATTTTAGAAGCTCTTACTGAACTTAACGAACACCATAACTTCAACCTAGAACAGCTGCTTAATGTGCCTTGCGAAGTACGGAAGTTCTCGATATATAGATGTTATTAAATCGATGCGAGCTATTAGTTACATATTCCTGTTCCGATCTCGGCTTAAACTGGGCAATCGTTGCCGGATCATCATCGCTACTTCGCCACCGCCGTCCCAAAGATCGATGCGTTTACGGTAGTAGACGATCGGATCAACGAGTGGTGACTGCAATAAGAGGAAACTCGAATAACGCACAAAGCGCCGGTTAACGACTTAATTCGAGCGGGAAAAAGTCGCAAATTACAGACGCTTGTCGTCGTTCCGGACGGCGCGGGCGGCGGAACGGCACGGGGAAGAGTTACGAGTAATCAGTTAAGCTCGCGAGTAATTGTGTACTTAACACAAATAAGGTTTTAAGTGCGCCATCGACGGCGTCGGCGGCGGAGCGCTCGTCGTTAAACATTTACATAAGGTCGCGCCGGCGTCGCCGGGGGTGGGAGGGCCCGCGGAGGCGGCGCGCGCGCCGGAGGTCATTCTCACACCGACCGCTGTTGTCTTTTAACATAACAATAGTCTCCTTAGTAAGTTTCATATCGGCTTCATTATTACCATAGTTAATTAATGTCGTTAGACTGTTTGTATATCCAGCCGACGAGATTTGTACTACTATCGCCACGGACTGCCTAATTACGTACACAGCCCGCTATCCGTTTGTAAACGAGGCGACGTCTTATTTTTGAATTTCTGAATATTATAGAGTGATTCGTCGCAATACTTATATAAGAAGACATACAGTAAATCACTCAGAACTGTAACATATGCATTGTAATCTTTAACTATGAGATATAATAACGTATAAGATCTTCAATGTTTAACTGAATTTATTAATATTTGACTGGCGTCGCGGTGGTGGCCAGCATTAGCATCGCGCAAAGCGCGCCGGCCCGCATCACCTTCGGCCAGGTCTCGCCGAATCATAATAACCATTGTCTACTTGTCTTCGACGGAGCCTCGCTGTGTCCACGGCGTTCGTGCGCGCGTACGTGACCGCGCACGTGCGCACGCATCGACATTTCATTTTATTTTTATAGCGGTGTGACTTTATCAGAATGTGACTTTAAGATTGAAGGCATCTAGTGAATAGTTTTTATATTGTTTAAATTCGTATGCGGCGTAATCTATACGTATAATAGAATCGTAAACGAGTCGCGTTTGTATATTAAACGTAAAAAAAACAATTTATACAAGTTGTACTTATATTACCTAGGTCAAAATCATAGTTACTAGAATTTTTTTTGTGCGTTTGTGCAGATTAATCCCAGACATCGTTTAAGTGATTTGAATTCGGTTTTCACTGATACATTGTGGCGAGCTTCTAGTAACATTAGATGTTTGTTTCATTCAAATCGGTTCATAAGCAAAAAAGTTATGTTAATCTGTAGATATATCTATATATCTCTGAATTATCTACGGCACTTAGTAGATTGATTGAAAATAATTACATAAAATAATTTATGAAGACTCTTTTGTACATGTATGTGTATATATACTTATTTGGTAACATAGATTATTATAGTTAAAAAAAAAAAAAACTTTATGCATAGATTTCGTTGGTTTTATTGTGTTTGAGTGAAATCCTGCATTTTCAATAATTACTTCATTCTTACATAAAAGTAGCTATAACAAATAAGGTGTTATCAAGTATGAAGGCGAGTTTTTGCTTTAATTGTGTTTCTAAGTATTTTATTATTGAATAAATTAAATAGACAAAAATACTACATGTAACTTACGTATGTTATATAGTGTTTGATTAAAATCAAGTGTATAAAATAATTAACTTTAGCCTTATTTATGGGTAACTATAATATAACATAAATTTTATTTTCATGTAGCATTTGCCCCAGCTTCGTCCAAACCGGAATCGTGTCCGATAGCTGAATCTAAATCGTGAGCGAATCGGACGCAGTATCGAGATTCGAGACCGGGAGTGATCGAGATCGAGTATGGGACCAAGATCCGAATCGAGTGCGGAACTAAACTTAAAATTGATAGCGTGATTGGATTCTAGACGAGAGACTGTCGAAATTAGACTTAAGATTGGAACCAGGAACGAGAGCTGGACCTGAATCTCAATCTACTTAAATCAAGGCCGGTTTCGGAATTAAAAGCAAGACCAAGATTGAAATCGAGAGAAAGACATATCGGCATCGTATGGACAGTGTGATCCGTTTATATACAAAGTATATTATGTAAGTTAATTACGTTAATAAATGTGCATAATTTGTATGGGAAATATTGATTGTTAATTTTGGTATTTTTTTTTCATATTGGTATACAAATCGTGTGGTATGATCGTCAGTCAATTTAAGTGATCTAGTTATAAAATACGAAAACTAATTATGAAGTTAGAAACAAAAAAAGGCACGACCACTTGTCGTGATATTTGTTCATTACTTTTTAATTCATTTTTATGCAGTACCTGTATTTAATTTTTTATAGTGTTAGGGTCTCAATTAGTTTGGTGTTCGTTAGTCCATCTGTTGGTAATAATAAACTTGTAACATTTTATTTTCGTAGAAAATTGCATTACAATTTGTTTAGCCGTTTTCGGAGACTAGACTGGACGAACAGACAGACACTCAATTCAATTAAATGTGTAAGATTACAGCTTTTCTTAATTTTTAATGTGTCATTGAAGTCGTTTGAAAATTCAACTATACATCAGCTAAAAGCAGACTTTTATTTGACTGTCTCCAAGCGAACCATTAATAATGCTAAAAAAAAATAATGACGAGACGGATTATGACAAATTAACGAAATCGCGTATTTCAAGTATAAGAGTAAAAAATTTAATATGTCGCGTTTACAGCACAGAAATATAGGAGCCGCGTACAGGCACTCGTGCGCATATTTCACACGAAGAAGCCGAAAATACGGCAAAACTATCGCGGGCCGGCTGCGCAAACAAATTAAACATAACGCACGCATTAAAAGCATCGTTAACGTAAATAAGGGCAATTTCGTTGTTCATTAATTCGCTAAATTCTTGCCGGCGTCGGCCCTAAACTGTTAATTAACCGTGTTGATATGAGTGAAGGCAAACAAATGAGTCGAGCGAGCATTTGTTTATATGGCTAGGTATGTGCGCACGCACACATATTACATATGTCATAGTGACTATGTACATTTGCTGCGCCAATTTCACCCTTCAACCGCACGCCGAATTGCAATGAAATTTTGCAAGAATAACATAGCAGTTATTAGTTATGGAGAATGGATACACAGTAATTTATATTTGATGAATTTGAATACAGAGGTCAGGATTAATGTCGAACAAAAAAAGTAGTCAAAATCGAAACCACAATCGGCATCAGGATCTGGAGTAAGACCGGGAACGTGGCTAGAATGGTGTCGGTCACAACCGCGGGAAAAAGCTAGTATGTGATATATGAATATTACGTTAAACGTTATGGTATGTTATTAAATTATATACATGTTATGTACTTTAATAACAGATTTCTATCCTTCGTCCAATGGTACGATCAAAAGGTGATTTCATTAATAGTTTCGAATGATTAGAGATTTCGTAATGGAATAAACAAATTTTTAACTTTTATGAATGACGTGTTACTGAAGTAAGTAATAGGATTAAAATTAAACGACTCGCTTATGAATTGACGAAGAGCTAGTGAAGTTTAAAATACGAGTAAAATTCAATTGGTTCGAGGGGAAATATAAGTAATATTATAAGTAACGATAGGTCAACGTTATTTAACTTTACATAATGGTTGTCTTCGAATTAAAAGATGATAGATTCGACCTTTGATGGAGGGGAAAACAAGCAATCAATTTATGTCTCAAATCAAATTAAACGAGTTGATTTGGTAATCGGATGGCCTTTAGCCATCGACTAACATTTTGCATAAAATAAAACTGACGCCAAGAATAATAATGGAATAGGTTAGAAAGCAGAATAGTCTAAGGCAGAGTGGATTTTGAGCTCATCATGGCCGTCGGTCTCCTAAGTCTATAATCGCTTCACTACATCATTAGCGTTCATGTGGAAGAGATGTCATTAATTTTAATGTAGGTATAAATGTCATGGCATTGTTCTTAATGTGGAGTAGGTAGGTAGGTAGGTGGGTAGGTGGATGATACACTCTGTGGACACCCTCACCTTTCTCAATTACTTGAAAATCTAACGCAACAGGTGGCGGGCCTAACGGTATTTACACGCCATAGGTGTGTAGTGCTTTTTTCTGCCTTCGAAATGTGGATTTTTTCGCAGCGCTTATTATCATCATTAGCGAATGGTATTCTCGAATAGACAAATGCAGTTGTTTTTAAAAAAAGCTGGTAGACGAATCCTCGAGGTATTATTGTATAACAGACCAGTGATGCTTCCATAATCCCATGAGATACAGCGCATACCTACAGCAGGGTCTTGTAACCGTTATCCATTCGTTTTTTGTACTAAGCCACTAGTGTCATCTGAACTTATTCTAAATACTATTATGAAAATTTAGTGACAATAGTATTCACTGAAGACTACAATTCCTTGTATTATATACAAGGCATACAGTGTCCGTCAATAGAATTGTCGCGGTTGAGGTTCACATTGATGCCTCTATTTAAGGTGCATTTTGCATAATGTTCTTATAGGTCACAGACCGCTATATACGTAATTCCATTATTTTTTAAAACAAAATCTAATTTTATTTGGGGTTTATGACAATGAAATATCTGTTTAAAAATCACATAAATCCATTTCTAAATTAATGAAAAGCATTAAACATTCTAAGTTTATTACCATTGATGTAATCCTAGTGTGTAAATAGGTCACACAATCATCTTTCTCCTTGGCGATATCTTATATGCATAGTACACGTTAAGCTCATGGGAAATATATCGTACGCTACGACGAGCTTACACACTATCGATCACCAAGAGCTTTCCTCCGCGAAGCTTCTAGAACAATGCACATCAGCGCTATAACTCATTCTGACATTTAAGAAGCCTTATTCATACATAGCGATATTATATTAAGCAGGTTTTGAAAAAATAGCTAATAAAGTAATACGAAAATTTCATATTTGAAAAATTGAGGAAATATACCGTCTAATATAATTAATACGAATGTTGAACATTAGAATGTTCAAAACGTGTTCGCGCCTATATTGTTTTAAAGTAGATAATAGTGGCCAATAATAGTATTGATGGTAACGGTGAATTTGATTGGAGATAACTTTTGTAATATTTATAAACAAAGTATAAACTGTCACTCTATGGGTTCATTATCTATATCATTTCGTCATAGCTGGCGGCATTTGCGTTTATTGATTTCTAAATACTTGTCTGTTTGAAAGTATCTCTAAAAATTTGTAAATAATATTTTCATTTGCAATCATAATTACAGGAGGGAACCTTGAAGTCCAGATTAGACTCGTACTTATTTAAATTTTCATTTACGCGACGGCGAATATAAAACAATGATTATTGTTGCAAACTAATAAACAAATGAGACATAATTCCCCTTAAAAAAATTGAATAAATCTCTCTAAAAATATAAACGTGACTAGAATCCTATATTTTTTGTCTTTAACATGTAAACAGCACCCACGTGTACTCCTTGTGTATATTTTAAATGCATTTTAATTGGTTAGAATACTTCAATTTGCAATTATCTTGTTTGTTAACGTCGGAAGTAATATATATGTATATGAGGGGTGATAAATTCGATCAGTACGTTTATAAGTCAACTACGATCAACTGAATGTGCGAAAGTGGTTTGGTAGTAAATAATTGCATCGCAGTGCTGCTAAATATATACTTTCTGCTTTTCTAAGTGTTTATTTTCATCCCGACTCAATCCTCAAGCTTCCAATAGGGTTCTTTCATATCAATGTAATACGAACAATAATTAGAAACATATCTAAATAAACTTAGGAGTTAACCTAATAGGAAAGATGATTTCGATCAGTGTTTGACGTTTGTCACGTCGCGCGTCGGACACTATACGGCGTAATCCTTATTTCAGCTGTCACAGCTCCATCTACTCAGATGAGTCCGCCAAGAGGACTCGGTGTGGAGGAATTGTGAAAGAAAAGCGAGAACTTTATGGACTTCCATCAAGTTTGCCAGCTGTCTGACTACTGACCTCGATATACCTCGACCTCGTTCGACCTCGCTAATCGCTACCCGACCGCTATCGTTGAGCGCCTATGATCACCTTAGTTTTATGTTGTGCCATTCGGGTTATAAATGGCGAAAGTTTTTGGCGCTCGATTGGTATAGCACTTACTATTGAAATTCGTCAACGAATTTGACAGATCAAGATGATAATTTACGGGGAAAAAGAAGTAAGGAATGAGACATGTGTAATTGATTGAAATTTCCGTGGCGACTGTGTAGTCGGTATGCGCACACACAAAGACCGTCGATTTGTCATTGGCCTCGTCCCGCTGCGTATCCGGAAATTACTGCTTAAGAAAGGTGTATTAAAGATAGTGTTTGAGACGCGCAACAGCCGTAAACGATATCGGCCGCGATATTGGCGCTGTCGACGCGCAATATCTCTGTCCGGATACCTGGTACAATCAACGAAAGTATTCGATCGAAATGGTTGTGGTCGTCCATCTTGTTTTCTCTCTCTTTCAGGATGTGTAGTTGGCAAAACTGGGTATTGTCGAAAGTCGAATTCGGATGAGAACATCATATAGTATTGTAATAGAATTATGATAAAGTATATTTCATATATATTGCTTATCTTTCAACGGATTTCGTACTTTTATTACTTTTTAGGGTTCTATACCCAAAGGATGCCAGGGGTTCATGACGTCTGTTCGTGCGAAATCTTTTCTTAAATTTAAAGCATTGTTTAAACAATAATAGACTGAAAGTTAAAATTTTTACAGAATATATGTAAAAATAACATAATACCAGATATTCTAACATATAATAAAAAAAAACGAAAAAAAGTCGGACCTGCGTTAACGATTATGAAAGAAAAAAATATTTTTATTATGTCTATGTCACAGACAAATTATATTGTTTAGTGGTACGGAACCTTTGGTGAGCGAATCCTGTTCATGCTTGGTTGGTTTTTTTTAAAGAGAACATTAAGCTGCTTACAACACACGGACACTCATAGAATCCACATGGCGCTCTGATGACAGTGATTTTTAAAAACCGTCCGCTTTGTTACGAAACGCATTACTTAAAATTATTGTATATTCAATAATAGTACCGTCGTCGTTGTCTTGATCTTCAAATATAATGATGATTGATCATTAACGCCGGCATTTTAACTAATTGGGTCTGCAACGACCACAGCCAATGGCATTCAATATGAGGACTCAATTTCGTTACTGTCCTGTCTCAACAGGTGTCAGCACCATAGGAGAACCGATTCCTCAGAACTAAAACCATATTAATTATGTAACGTTTACATTAACGATTGGCTCGCGTTAATACATTACAAAAAAATATCAATTACACTAAAGAAACACGACGAAGGCGTGAGTATACTTTGGGCGCCAGATGCGACCGTTTCATTTCACCGATATGCATCAATAAAACAATATCGGACCACGATCGCGTCACGTATTTATTTCATTGACTGTACGAGAGGCGAAGAGCTTGGCGTTGGGTTCTCGGCGAGCTGGCGCGGCTCCAACGCCCGCCGCCCCCTCCCGCCCCCTCCTGGTCCGCGTCTCAGGTGAGACACAAATCTTTCTCTCATTAGCATCTGTACGAGATAACCAGCATCCGCTTTGAGGTAGTTGGATGGTGTCGGTCGTGGTTAATGTACGCTCCTGTTGGAATTCAATTAACAGCAATTTTTAACGTCGTCATTACGTCGAAATTTACCCGAATGTCGGAAGCCATATTTATATCGTAGAATGTATAACTACTCTTTCCCAAAATATTTTCGATTCGAATTCTCACGTCGATTTAAGTCACCTCATTTTGTTATGTATTTCAGATTTTCACTGCCTCCTGAAACTCTGAAATATGAGAACTACCACCACTGATATTTAAGGTCTGTAGTAGTTTATGAAAGTTCTCCTCGACCCATACTTCAAGATGACAACTAGTTATCGTTAATTACGTCCATTAGGCTAGATTTAGATGTACGATCTATTATCGGTTTAACGATACCGTAAGGAACTCGATCAAAGTTTTCGGGACGTGTACTTACTTTAATGTTAATCCGCCAAAAGCCTTAAGCTACTTGGACGGTAGGCGCTTCCAAACGAACTATTTTGTAGCAAAAGCTAATTACTAAATAAGTCGTTTTTCAAGTTAATACTTTATAAAAATAAGAGGTACTCATTTTTTTCACAAAGGCCTTCACGAAAGATTTCCAACTTTCTCTCTGTATCTTCCTACCCTCATCCATTCTGTAATAGAAAGGTTTTAAAAAGTAATTTATTGACTTCATGACTCATTATTCATATTAAGATATAAATAAAGTAAGAAATTGATGTAAAAAAGGAAAATCTGGCTGCGAAAAAAATAACAAGACGGTTGAAATGAGGTATTTTACTGAAAGCTGACAATTATTGAATGGTAAAGTCGTAGGTGATTTTCAGTTTGGGAAGACAAATTCATAAATATCTGAATTAATAAAGGTCTGACTCCTCACACATACATTTTATACATTTTTAACATTCTATATGCAATCTTCTATATATATCTATATGCAATCTTGCAGTTTGTGCCTAGCGAATGCCCACCGTAGAAGTAGTGGCATTATTTGTCTTTTCACGTTGTATCATGTATTCATCAATCAAAACTTCACCCGAGCATTTTCTATTTTGACGTTTTCGCCGGCATCGTTTGACCTGATGCACACGTCACAGTCGTCGAGTTCATTTTAAAGTTACATTTTGAATTACAAAATAGAAATTTTGTCATAAGACCTGTCCGGTGATTCTTTTTTTTTTTGCAAAAAATAATACAATAATTTTATAATCACAATCGGACATCCACACCGACATGCAGGACTGCCAAATTCATTATTTTCCTTATCTACGCTGAAGTCGGATAAAAACAGAATTAGCCGTGTCATCTGTACGGACGCGAGCCTTTTGAGTGTGACAACATACGTCCGGGAAGATGATATCAATTCCATTTTTTTTTAAGAAATTGCTTTAATGATACTCAAACGACGACTTAAGTATATTCAAAATATCGTTCACATATTGTCGACGATATCCTACGATTCGCAAGGTAATTTTAGTGACGTTAATCTTTCGGAAGTACCTGAGGAGTAGAACGTTATCGAGTCGACAAAAAAAAAAATTAAGCAAGTAACTTAACATTTATTATTTTGAGTCGGGCATATTTGAAAACCGAAACACGGCTAAGTGTATTTGAATAAGCATCGTGCTTAACAGCACCGACAGAAAGACGCGTGAATTCCCCGGCGCGCTCGCCGGCTAGCGGCGAGTGCCTCTGAAATCGCTAAACAAACGGCGCGCCGCCGCCGCTCCCGCCCGCCTATTGTTTAAGTTTACAACAAAAGCACACGGAACGGGCCGCGGATAGCTCGTGTTTATCTCGTATCCTTGCGCGCTCATTGCAGCGGGCTCGTTAATGTTTAATGTATGATTTATTACGTCCGACTTCCGGTGGCGCCGCGTCGTGGAAGTCGTAGCAGAATGAACAGATCGAGAGCGAGATGTTTATGACGTTTTTTTTTTTATTGTGATCTAAATTCTTGCTAATGTCGAGACTCGTATTAAGACATTTCTAGCTGTTAGGTTGAAAGCTGCGAGTGATCAACAAGAGGATGACAGTTGACAAGTAGCATCAGACGTGTACGAAAATTAATATATATTTTTGTAAAGTATATGTAATAGTACACGTGGATGCATATTAGTTCCTAAACAAACTTGTAATTTAAAACAAATAATACTTAGCTATTTTATTATTTATAACAGTCATGTCGACACTATCAGCATGACTTTTTTTTAAATTAAAGATAAAAACAATTAGCTATATAACTGATTGATGCTAAAATGGGAATGTTAATTGCCTTAAAATACATCTACAAATAGAGATGGAAACCAAAATTACAAATGCGTGAAGTTCCTGTTTCAGTTAATATAACTACGTCGAAATCTGTCACGTTATTTCTCAAAAATACTTTCTAAGAGGTTATTACAATAATGAAAATAGTCGAAATCAACTAAATATTTAGTTTTAATGTAGCATTATTGCTTAATGTTTCTAATACTTAAGTAGCAGAAATCGATTCCTACGATTTTACAGAGTAAAGATAAAAATTTATACACTGTTTCATCTATGATACATAATCCGATTAAAATACGTTTAGTTCCATTATGTATTGTAGGCAATTAAGTGAATTAAATGAATACTCGCGTGCTATAATAATGTGTGAAACAGTACAACTATACGATATACGATTTTTCGTAGATATTTATCGCTTGATCGATCATAACTACATATCTCATTTTTATCTTAATGAACTTTTGTGCTGGGCCCGATTATAAGCATTACAAACCTATAAATATAACAGTCCAGTAATAATGTAGTCTAGTGTCTTTTCACGTGCTAAACAAAAGGTGCGAATTCGAGACCGTAAGATGGCGCTTTAGAACGTTTTTTAAAATTAAATCTATGCTGTTATAAAAGCGAATAAAGTTGCGTCTCCATATTGATAATATTTTAGAATATGTATTTATATTAGACTAATTAGATGCTTATGAATTAAGAACAATAATATTTTTTAAATAAACATCGCAAGGTGAGTTTCAGTTCCAAAGACAAACTAGAGATTTGTTAGTTCGAATTCATTAACACCCTATACAAATCGAGATGATAATTAACCCTAGAAAAATAACGCCCCGTAGCTTTTCTAAACTCAACATTGCATCCTCTACTATCAACATCGACTATTTGTGTTCTTGTTATGTCAGATTGTAATCGGCCTACCGCTGAGGTATAACTCTGTCGCAATCTTTCTGTTTCAGTTTTCAGTCAGGACGTCACATCGCCGCCGTCACCAATGCGGTGACAACGTCCGCGATCAACGGCGTAACGAGCCCTTGGAGGCACGGAGCTAGTGGTTTCAATTTGAATTAAGGCGAAGACGCCATTGATCAATCTGCGCGCTCGGGTGCGAAGGTGGCGCTCTTGACGATAGCGCCGTCACCGGTCACGTCGGCTGTGTCAGTTCTTGCGGACGAACTCGTGTATAGAAATTAACTGTTGGGAAATCTGAACAAATTGAGACGCTTACTAATAATAAATAGTATAAATCTCCCTTAAACGTATACATTTACCTACCTATATATTAATTGTAATTTTAAACTGTAGAATAAATGTATGAACTACGTGGAATTATACTTTGAATAGCAATGTAGAATCGATTGTATTGTTCAAGGATTCCTCTGTTTGAACATATTTTATCATACTGGTAAGATCACGAAGCATAAAAAAAAACATATGTATTTACAATAATATGTTTAGCAAACAGGCGTATTTCGCAGTCGCGGAGGCCAGCTCACCGAACGGCGGAATAAACAAACTCAATATTTGCACGGAAATATTGCAAGCAGTTATTACAATTTTGTAGCCAATTGCAAATATTCGTATAGTAACGTAGGACCTTTTCTCAAAGTATATATTTCTTAAAGTCTATCAATCAGTGTCAATATTATAATCTTTCGGCATCATACGGTTCGTTATAATTAGCGTAGCGGTTCGTTAAACTTTAGAGAACTCATTGAAATAAGCATTCTAGTAAAATGAAAATAAAAATGAAATAAAATTATCTGATATTAGACTCCATTGGAATATGAATATAATTACGTAGATTTCGTAGTTATTGTCAATTCGTATTTCTAAAACGTTAACATTCAAGTCTTTTGTATCGCTTATTTTTATTTTCACATTTTTTGAACTGTGATCGACGAATTCCAAGAAGCCATTGTCGCTCGACGAACGTAATTCAGAAAGAGCAAAGGAAAAAAAAACACGTCACCGATCTATTGCGCAGATCCTTCAGACGATCGAAAACAATACATGTTTAAAATAATACCGTGTTCTGACAATATGTAGCGAAGAACGTCTATTACACCATTGTAGATGCCGTAATAAATTTACCTACTTACTTGCTTGCTCGCTCCAAACGATTTGTTTAAAGATCGAGACTGAAATAAAATTGCTAGGTGGTAATGGCCGTAACATTAAACTAGAGGGTATTATAAAAAGCTTAGGTATTTTAATCATTGACTGATTCAAGGATCTTCCTACAACATAAAATACGTGGTACCCCCACGAAGTTTTATTTAAATTTTCGTATAATTTCTCATACTCAACTGCACGTGGTATGTACGTATTTACTACTACATACGACTTAAATAAGTATCTCAATTTTAAAAGTTATAAATAGTCTGAATATAAAACGAAAAATAAATAAAACATACTTAGGTATCATTAATACGTAGAGGTTACAATTTACTTAACGCTCTTGATATCGAGCACCCAAAAATTGTTTGATTTGATTTTCATTTCCATTCCATTGATTTACAGTTAGAGGAAATTAAAGCTTTTCAATTAATTCATAATTTTAATTCATTCGTGATTCGCTCTGTAACCCGCACCTTCGAGTCGCGAACATACACCTGCTCCCGCACATAAGTCACGATTAATGCAAGCATTGGGTGTGTGTACATAAAATTTATTGATATACCCCCGCAGTGCAAATATCTCAAACTTTAGTCCCTGATTCCTATTAGTCGCCTCGTAGTGATATAGTGAAATCTTATTTTTCATTTACTGTTATTAGTTAATTTGAAACAAATATATAAGTTTAAAATACCATCGTGTGTAAGTTTGCAAAAAGCGATCATGAGATATCTAAATGGTTCTGGATTGTCAGAACTAGGAATTTTAGATTTTCCGCCTACTCGCTTAGCTGTTCCCGTATTTCGCCCAAGCTAAGAGTACTACTGAATAAGCGCGTTCCAATTGTTTTTTTTTCTGTTTAAAGCTTACGATTTCTAAACATAAAAGGTTTCTGAACATCTAACAATGCATGCTGCCTTTTCATTGTATGGAGGCTGTCGAAGTTGTGTCTACCCGCAAAATTAGAAGTATTTGAATAATCGTAGCCGTCAGTTTTATATCGTCATAGTGAGAGAGGCGATACAATATTTTATATGATCTGTAAAAATAACGGAAAAAGATATTCTTGACGTTTCATATAAAAGTATTTTTGAGCGAAAATACATTTTTTTTATACGAAAGCCGGTCTTTCTTGTGTCTTGGAGTGTTGTCAAGGGAAAACAAACAAATACTGTATTTAAACAATTTAAATGAAATAAAGGACCTAACTATATAGGTTGTTAATACTAGTATATAACCCTTCCCATACTTCAATATTATACTTTTTTGAAAAAATGCGTGTGTGCTTGAGTTATTCATTGTTCTTCACAGACATACAGTGTTGTCATTATACAAGGACAAGCAGTTCTAACATTCTTCTAGGATATGCGGTACTAATTCACTTTTTATTGAATCACAAAGTTTTGCAATTTTTGCCTACTTTTCTGCATACTTAAATACACTTCTATTTTTATATAAGTATTCTGGGCTACGAGTAGTTTTTAACCATAAAATTTAGAATGTTGATTTCTGATTCACCACAATGAATATTCAGAAATATTTTCGAACTATCGAATTAAGGTTTTTGATTTTTATTTCTGAGACTATAACTTGAATTATATTGTCTACTATTATTTAACTTACCTAGCCTAATTATTCTTACTATTATTTCATTATTAAAACGGCGCCATCTATATTTCTGGAATTAGACGATGTAATCTAACAGCAACATGTACGAGCTCCCTTGCCAAGATATTAAATGTGTATGAGGCATATCATGAGAGTTATCATTGTTGAAATAGATACACAACAAATATGTGATACAAGCATATATTCCACGTTTGTTTTTTTTTTCCTATTTCATATTACATTTCATAGCATAGCAATTCCATATAGTATATTTTTAAGCATTTTTACACTATCAAGAAAAATATTTCGATTCGCTTGAGATAACGCTAATTTATCTTGTTCATGCTCTTCGAAAAGTAATTGCAATTTTCAAAAATAATTAAAATGCACCTACCTATTTGCCATAGAATGTCAATAAAGAATTGGACATGTAACAGGAGAAGCGGGTAGTAAATCGGGGTGACAGACAAAACAGAAGAAATTATGTATTAAATTTAAATTAGATATAAGATTTATAAGCATCCTTAGTACAAAGTCCGTGCAATGATTTGTATTCACCCAGGATGAATAAATCAGAGTTTTATTTATCCACTTCGGTGTGGCGCGCCAGTATATAATTCATATTAAATTCAATGTCTCACGACCGAGTTTATGGAGTGCCCGACTCGTGTTTTCGACGCTAATATGGTTATAATGGGCCACCTTAAGGACGTTGAAGCGGTGTGTTAATTTCGTATATCATTGCCTTAACGTCCCAGTTGCTAATGTTACAGAAATACATTTATGAAATTGCTTTTCTCGTCTACGCTCGTTAGCGCAAAACGGCATATTATAAGCTTAATTCAGCGTATTCCTTGAAACACGAATACCACATTTGCGAGGATTTGGAGTAACGCCTGTAAATTTACCGCCTTGCAAAACTGTAATTACGTATGGGTGATATTCCGTTTCGGTGTCTAAGGTCTAAGGTGAAAAAGGCGAGCGATTGTTAGGTTCTAAGTAAGCATTTATGGTGTGAGATGGTAGGTCTGTAAGAAGAATACAGTCATGATATTAGTAATTCTAGTTGAAACAATAATTCTGGTTGGTGTCAATCATCAATCTGAATGTATAAAAGGAGATATTGACCGATCGACTGAATGACGCATGTTTCAGCGCATGCAACAAACGCCGGGCTTAGAAATACGAAGCTATGCAAGGGTTTAAAAAAAGCGCATGTTCAAATAGCATGTCGATGAAGTGACGAATAATATAATCGACATAACGGCCGGCCGGGATAACGATCGACAAAGGGGATCGCCGCGTGTAAGAGACCAAGGTATTCGTTTTCACATCCGCACAGGCGAAGCCGCGGGCCAAAGCTGATAGTATCCTTTAATCGTTTCCATACAAATATCAAAGTAACGACCGAGAGCGTATCGCCAACTAGAAATCTCGGAGGGAGAGAGCGGTGCAGTGCGCCGACCGCCGCCCGCCGACCGCCGCCCGCCGGCGGTTTATGACACGATCATCCAGATAACGGCGCGCAAACGAATGGAAATAAAAGCGGAACAGTTTCTAGAAGCGTTTCATTTTCCCCTAAAACGCCTGACGGAATTGAATAAATTTGAATGAACCCGAGCGGGTGTCGCGGCGGCGCGAGCCGCCGCCGGCGCTCGACGCCGCGGTTCCTTATTTGTTACGGGAGCGTTAAAATTTAATACAAAATGTCAAGTGCAAAGTACGAACGATTGCCATGCCTGCTATTATTCGTGCACAAAGCGATATATTTAAAGGAATACGCGGGGCGCGCATTTATCAAAACGATTATTAATCTGTGAATTATTTTTTTGCGTATGTTGCCAGTGCTGTTAAATTATTATTAAGATGGTAGCAGGTTGCTGTAACAAGTGAGTTGCAGAGAAGAGATTATTTGATTAAAATATATTCTCGCATCAATCTGCTCTGAAGTGCAGAAAAATAGTGCATTTAGAACGTCTCGGGCCGGATTGAAATGGAATGAAAGAAATTAGTTTCATAGTCGAGCGTGTTATGTTTACTTAAAAGTGCTCAAGCATCGCATGCGCGTGGTGTCTATTTTATTTTCAACGATTTCATGACAAGTTGCGGTACCCTGAAAGGTGCGGAATCGCCTCGCCCCGGAAATTGTTCGCGGCGCGGAGGTCCCAAGTTTTTGCGGTCCGCTGTATTATGGATGTACAGTCAGCCGGTGCTCCACGACGCTTACCAAATTATGTATTAAAATTCAATTAAACTTCTCGAAAGAGAAATATTTCATTATTCCGTTCAACTGGAGCGTGTCGCGCGTTTTCATCAAACGTCAGTGCGGACGCATGCGCGCCTAAGCGGATACAATTCATGTCTCAAAAGTTACTTCGTAGTTTTACCGTTGCCACGACACACTACGGAGCTACGTCCACGAGCTCTTACATTCAATCGTCATTTCACGTTGAAACTTAATTTGCCTAAAATATTTGATATATACAATTTCAAAGAACGAGAACGATAATTATAAGAGGAAGTGAGAAATTAGCTCGTTTTAAGAGATTTTTTTAAAATCAATGCTCTATGAAAAATACAACAATTTAATTTTTATGATTAAAATATACAATACATGTATTGATTTCTTTAAAATGGGTTAATTTTTGTCCACTCGATACCGTGTAAGTACGAAAATAAGAATCATCTTCACTGTGTGGATATTTTGAAGGCTCTGCGCTTTGATGTGTTTTGACAGTTAGATAAGTCAATCATTTTAACAGTAATGAAAATGGTTACTCTTTACAGTTCATAATAAGCTGAATCATGAAAGTATTGTAGACTTAAACGAATTTTTGGCTGGACGATTACAGTCGATTACATGCAATCAACCATCGTCTACCAAATCAATATACCTCAACCGATGTTTAGGTTTCCAACTGTGTGTAACCAACCACCTTTGGTTAAGAAACGATAAAGATTTTGAAATGGTCTTCCACAAACAGCCGGATTATACAGGTACATCAACTGCGAAATAGAGATACTGAGAGGTATCAGGGTATGCACATCGCGCTCCGCCTTTCAAATTAAAAGTCGAGGTTGTGCATTTCACCCTTAGTTTAAGGGTATGAAACCCCCCGGCCAATGCTTCGAACTGGCACTCAACTACTTTTCTCCGGTTGTGAGAATCTCAATAGGCCAACGCATGTTGTAACAGAAAATACAATATGATGTTCAGGAATCGTCTCACGCCACAATGCTATTGTAATATTTCTTCAATGTGAGATATGAGTGACAACGTTTTTATAGTAACTTGCAAAAATCCCGCCCTAAAATGATGTATTGAGTGCGGCGTTGACAGCTTCAGCTTGCGACAACCGATGGCTAATTTTTTGCAAGCGAAGACAATGTATGTATGTGTATTTATTTTGCTTAACTGTATACACTAATTGAAATATTGGAATGTGAAATTTGAGATTTTGGTTTGCACAATGCAAACGGTTTTCTTTACAATTTAGCTTACTAATCTATCTTTACACTAGTTGACGTCAAATAGGGTAGTTTAGTTATTTTTGTTTATGTTAAATGCAAATATTTTATTTTGTGTAATTAAAGCTTTTTGAGCAACGGTGTA